>JAQGBB010001918.1:0-12121 GCA_034691745.1 Prismatolaimus dolichurus | reverse complement strand
CGAAGGCCGAGAGGGTATCCCCAGTGATACCGCCGCGCGAAACTGTCTCGTTTCGGCGAGTGGTGTCGTCAAACTCGCCGACTTCGGTCTGTCGCGCGACGTTCGCGACACGGGCTATTACAGATTTGGGGGTGATTGCCGTCTCCCTTTTCGTTGGATGGCACCAGAAACAACGCTCGACGCACCTTTTACAGCAAAGAGTGATGTTTGGTATGAAATTTATTACTACAAATCTTCAAAAATTTTCATTTGAATTTTCACATCTGTAAAGGTCGTTTGGCGTTCTACTCTGGGAAATGGTGACTCTCGGCGATGTACCTTACAACGGTCTCAGCATGCGGGGTATCTGCATGATGATTCAAGTTGGACAACGTCTCGATATTCCTTGTTATTGCCCGATAAAACTGTAAGGCCCCTTAAGGGTGTTTCATAAAATACGCTCGCAAAAGTTTGAATTTTTATCCCTCCTTTGTCTGCAAATTTTGCCAATCCCATGTGTTGAAACTTAAGCATTATGTCCTCAAAGCCCGATCCCCATAAGACAGGACATCCTTTATAAAAGACCCCGCTTCCCCTGCCGACAAAAGCCAGCGGACAGCCAGCGGTTCAGAGTACTGTGAGCCGTAGAGGTGCTGGAACATCTTTCCCGGGGCAGTCCAAGCTGTTCCGCGTGTTTCAACGTCTCTAGAACACAACAATGTTCCGATGTGCCCTTAAAGGACATTCAGTAATGACGTCATGTTCTGTTTGGACTTTGAATTTTTAAGTGACGTCATTAATAAATGACCCCTTACAACCGGTCTTATTAAGATGCTGACCATATGAATGGTGCAGGCGTGAAATTATCCGAAGTTGCTGGCGCCAGGAAGCCGCAGCACGGCCTGCATTCTCAGCGCTGCACAAAAGATTGTTAGAACTCGCTAGCGACGCCTCTATTGTCAACAATGCTCCGTTTCCTCCCTTTATCGAAACCACAAGCTACGTCGAACCCACACTAAGTGCGGCGAGAAGCAACACTTTCGTCTCCCACACCGGCAATGATTCGCAACAAATTTTTCGCAATAGCGATGGATCCTCGCCAACAGACCGAAGCCTTTCCACTGCTGAAATCGAATACGCCTCAATAATGAATTTGGCATCGCCCGATTGGCAACAAAATCAGCAGCCATGGGGTTCGATTCCCGGATGTCTCCCGCCTTCTCAAGACGAAATTCTGAAAGCACTCCGAACGAAACTCGCCGGCGAGTACGCATTGTACGCGACGATTAGCATCTTTACAAACTTGGATCCAACTCCGATCGACGAACTGTTCGTTCAACTGGAGTTCAAAACATCGAAGGGGCTCATGGTCGATAAATATCAGGCCGCACTTGAACCCTTCTTGCTCACTGACTCTGCACGAAAGCTCTTCGTCATTTGGGGTCAGCCCGGTCAGGGAAAGACGGCGCTGGTGAAAAAGATTTGTCATGACTGGGCGCAGACGGTGGTCGGAAATGTCAGCGAGGAGAACAAGTACATTGCAGAGATTCAACTGTTGCTTTGCTTTTCGCTTCGAAATCTTGAAGGAAAAGTCAAGAAAATTTCTGACATTTTCTACAATCAGCAGCCCGAGCTGTCTCAGCTTAAAAACTGGCTAAAATTAAACTCAAAACGCGTTCTGGTCTTGCTCGACGGTTTCGATGAACTCCAACCGCCGACACTCTGCGAGGAACTGTACTCCATCTTCTTCGATCCAACCCCAAACTACGCGCCACCGTTTCCTATAATTGTCACATCTCGGCCTTTTGCAATTCAGGAAGCCAAACTGGTCTCTCCCGCAGAAGTTTGTGGAATTCCTGATGAGGAACTCCAAAAATTTATTGCTAAATATTCAAATCCAGAAAATTCTACAAAAATTCTGAAATATATCGACGAAGTGTCCTTCCTTGAAAAGACACTTTTCCGCTCTCCCCTGCTTCTTGCAATGCTCTGTAAACTGGCGGAGTCAAACGCCTACGCTCTCGATGAACAAAAGCCTTTTCCGAAAACACAGACCGCTCTCTACTTCGATTTCTGCATGTGGCTATTTGCTGAAGAACGACGAAAGAATAAAAAATTTCAAGACGAGATTCCTTCAACTAATGTAATTTTCGAAGCTCTATCGCGTCTCGCGTTCGAAAAGACCGTTTGCGACGATAGCCGACTAGTCTTCAGTGAAGAAGACTTTAAAGCCTTTCAGGTCGATGTCAAGAAGGCGGTCCGAATCGGATTCCTTACCGCTGATGGTGCAGCGTCACGTGATCGACGGTCTGTTGCACGTCACGTGACGTTCCTTCATCGCACCTTTCAAGAATTCTTCGCAGCTTATTTTGTTGCCCAAAATCCAAAACTTTTCGCCGAAGCATTCAACAGAATGCGCTTCAAAGCATTCCTTTCGAATCAGTTTCTTATCTTCACAGCTGGCTTGCTCTCCGAAACATGCGCAGCGTCGGAGACACTCTCGAAATGCTTGGAAGCGAAGATGGAATTCGCCTTAGGCGAAACCTACCGAAAGACGACGTCCGAGCTGAAAGAGCGTCAGAAAATGTTTCCCGTCGCAGACCGAATTAGCGAGTTAACGAGTTTCCATTTCGTCGACATCTTCTGGTCACTTTTCGCAGAAGTTAGACGGCAAGCGCAGCCACATCTTGCAGAAAGGATCCTCGCGCCGATCGTTTCAGCACTGGTGGAAAAGGCGAGAACTTCCCCTGTTTGGCTTCTGAGCACGATGATTCAATCTGGATTCCTTTCCACCTCGATTCTTCCTCGTGGCTTCGACTGCTCATTTGGTCTCCTCGACGTGAATGGGCATTGGTTTACAGTGGCTGTTCTTTCGAAACCTCTGTCAGCTATCGTGATCTCTCAAGGGGCTGAAAATGATGAACAGCTTGTTCGACTTGACGTAGCCGAGCTACCCAAGGAGACTGACGTGTTCTTCTTCAACGGAGAGGCTAAATCCCTCGCTTTGCTTCTTCAGGGGTTAAATTTGAAGGTCACGAACATGTGTCGGCTAAATCTGAAATCAATCAAATCGATTTCACCTACGATACAAAGTCAGCAGTTGCTTGAGGCGTCACGTGACTACTTGATGGTCGCTAGTGGTGGACGCCTTGACCTGGTTTACGACGAACTTCCAGATGATGACACGTGGACACGCATTCGTGAAAGGATAGTTGCCAAGGATCTGCAATGGTTGACGCTTGTTTGCCGTTTTAAACAACCCGCCGGCGGAGCAGCTAACGCTCCGCCAACGCCTTCGCTAACAGGTGGAGAGACCACAACGCCCTTATGGACATCTGAGAGTGTTCAGATATTTTCGCTAAATTTTTCTGACTTGAAGCATCGACCAGCAGCGCTAAACGATGTTTTTGAATCGGTTGAAGCTAAAAATTTTTGCTTTTATGGCTGCAAGCTTTCGAAAAGAGGCTTTGAGCTTACGCGGTGGCGCCGTCTTGAGAACTGGAAGACCCTCGTTTTTAACAATAGTGTTTCGTCTTCGGATGCCCCAATCTTTGAGGAAGCAGTCGGCATAGCTTCAGTCTGCTCGAGTCTCGAGTGGCTTCAGTTCAATGTCTGCGATTTACCTCCGAATGACAAAGACGGTGATGCGCTAATCGAATCTTTCTGTGCTGCTCTTGAAAGAGGTGGCGGGCATCTGCAAACTCTCGGTTTCGAGCAGTGTGCTAATCTCAGCGTGAAACACCATATCAGACTGAGAGCTCTCGCCGAACATTTGCCCATGCTGAAACTTGTCAAAGTCGACGACATGATTTTGCACGAAAAAGACAACTCGTAAATATTTTGTAGAAATGTTGGTGTTGATGCATTTTGCCATGCTTTTCTAGCAGTCAATAAAATTTACTGAATATTAATAAATTATTATATAATATATAATATATAGAATATATAATATATATATTATATAAATATTTTTATTCTTATTTTTGTTAAGTTTTTATTGTTATTGAAATTTTTATAGTTATTTTTGTTAAAATTATTATTACTAGGGCGATGACGGGGCACTCACGTGCTCCGTTACCCGTTACATTTTTGATCTCATAATGCATTGCCAAGTTTCCCGATCGCATGCAAAGCAAACAAAACGAGGTTCTTTGTGGTTGCTTTCACAACAGTTTAGAGTTAAAAACTAAAAGGGTCAAAATTTAGTACACATTTCACCGTAAGAAGTAAAAAATGTCAAAGTTCCCCTTTCCCCTCGTCTCTTGTTTCCCCTTCTCCAGTTTCCGCTTCTCGCCTTTCCCGGCTTCCACTTTCCCCGTTCCCCCCGTTTTAGCCTTTTCCTTCCTCCGTTTCCCTTTCCTCCACTTCCCTTCCGTTTCGCCTTTTCCACCGCTACCCCCGTTTCCCGGTTTTCCTCTTTCCCGCCATCTCCCCATCTCCCTGTCCCCTTTCTCCACTTGCCCCTCCCCCCCCCGTTTCCCCTTTCCGCCGTTTTGACACAGATGCGAAAAAGCCAGTTGCAGAGTGAATGGGCGGGACGCGAAGCTATCGCTCGACCTGAGTGACAACAGCAAATCGGGCGAAACTATGAAAGTTTCCATTACACTAGCATGGCAAACTATTGAAAATTATCGTAGTATACTATGGCCATAGACTGAATGCTTCCCTTATGGCTGAAGTTTCCATATGTTTGGATCACATGTTAGCCATATCAAACATTGCCGTGTTTATAACTTGATAAAAATTGCTTTATTAACACCAGAATTCTTACACGAGAATCAGTGGCAAGTAATAACCAAGCTTCTCAGCAGGAGCGCCTGTGTCTCGGCTTGTTGGTTTTCAGATTTGCATCCTGCCTGGGGTGCGCAGCACGTAAATCCTCTGGCCACTTGACGAGCAGGAGCGCTGCCAAGCACCCGATGCTTGACGGCACTACGTTTAGCCGCAAAGGCAAGCAGAACCGCGATAGGTACTACCGCTAACTGTTGGATACTGTGGCGGTCCTGCTCTCCGACTGGCTGAGGGTGTTCCAGGCTGTTCCAGAATGTTCCGAAACATTTCTCTACCCACCTAGATTTTTTCTCACGAGCAGAACGCTCTTCGGCCGTTTGGCCGAGCCATTTGTTCTCCGAGTGCGACGTCTTTCTTGTCTGCCTGGTAGTAGTCTGTGAAACGGCTTGCTAACGTCGCTTGAAACAATTTATTAATCTATTTGCATCTATATGGCGAAAAGCAAATATTGTAACTCCATATTGATTTCATTAAAGTAATTGTCGAAAAAACATTCGAGCAAGCAGAGGCAAACACAAATCTAATCGGTAAAAAATTAAGTTATCCAATTGCTTTCTCTGGTATTGTGATAGCGAAGAAATGGTTCTAGATCGGGAAACTGTTAGCGCACACATTGAAAAGTTTACAACTAGCACAGTCATTCGCATTTTTAACTACATTCAAACGTCGCAATTTCTTGTCGAGCGACTGTTCTGGATTGCTGTTCTTGTTGGCTTCGCTTCGGCTACCGTTTGGAACTTGTCGCAAACGGTGAGAACTTTTCTCTCCGAGCAGACTGGAAGCCAAGTAAGCTACGTTAGTAACATCGACAATGGTCTGAATCTCTCCAATGCAGTCATATGTTTACCGTTGAACAAGCTTGTGCTTAGCAGACTGCATGACCGCGAGGCTGAAAAGCTTTTTACGGGGAAAATAAGTATTCTCGATCGGATGCGAGGTTTTAAGAAAAGACTAGGCAATATTTATAAACAAGACGTCCGAGAGCATGAGAGGATCAAAGAAACGACAACCATTTGCTACAGCGATGGTCTGAAAATGTACTTCAACTACGATTATTTGAGGGAAAACGATTTTAAGAGAAGCGATGTACAGCTTATTGTACTCACGACGATAATGTTTGTTCACTGGTTAGACGTCGAGATGAATCGAACAAAGATGCGCTTTGAAAAGCCTTCTCCATTGTTTGCCGCTTTGTTCCAGTCTTACGTCCACGAAGGAACGAACTTTACTGAGTTGTTTGACATTACCGCTGAACTCTTCTGCGCTCTTCATCGCATTAGAATTGCTGCTATGAGTGCAGCTAACACTGTTCTCAACTGCCACTCTTACGCAAGAGGTTGTCAGGCAAAGGGAGTAGCTTTTTATGGCATTCCATCTGAACAAACGTCCCATGTGGTATGCTACAAAGTGGCTCATCTGATCAATCAATCAGTGATGTTCAAGTCGGCTTCGGACTTCGTCATCGTGGCACTGCAGCCGCAACCACTATACATGGAGGAACTCCATGCGTCAGGTCAAGATTTGGAGCCAATAGCAATCGATCTTAGTGGCACACTCGCGCCCGAGCAGCCTGTCATCACGTTAGCACTAAACGAGAAGCAAACCGTCGAGTTCAGCCTCGACGCGATCAACATTCTGCTCGATCTTCGCAAAAGACCGTGCGTAGACACGAGCGCTCTTTTAGACACCAAACTCCAGTGCAACCTATCGTGTCGCGCTGAGTATATCATCCGTACTTGCGGCTGCTTGCCTCTCTACTCGCACATCCTTCCTGTGGTTTCGCAGTTTATTCCTCTTTGCTACGCTTACCTATTAAACGAAGTCGGCAAAGCGCCTTCGCATTCAAACCATTCACAAGATGACGAAGGCTGTCTGTTAGGCCTTAACGCGAATCCATCGACAATCGCTGCAAGTTGTTCAAGGAAGTGCCTGATGCCATGCGAAACATGGCATTTTACAAGCGTTGTTCGAAGAAATGACCCCGTGTTTGATTCGTGGAACGCATCAACCGTAATAAAGCTCGCGTCGTCAAAGTTTGTCCAGCAGAAAGTCGAAGAGTATCTTATCCTTACACCGGTGGGCCTGGTTTCCTCTCTTGGCGGTAACTTGAGCCTCTTTCTTGGCGCGAGCTTCCTAGCTCTCATACACATTGTCGTCTTTGCGATTAAGCTGCCCTTTGAGTACGCATTTAGCAAGAAGGCTGCAACGAATAGCATTCCCACTACAGCAACTGACTTACAAGCCGTTGATGCTGCGCCATTGACTCAGCCTGGTGCAGCCATCTCCAGTGCTTACACTCTTACTGACTTCGTTGCACCTACCCAGCCAACGGAATGTCGGAATCGACTTCGTGAGCTGGACGCTAGGGAGGTTGCAATTTCTGACGCTTGATGTCTGTTCGACAAGACGCTGCCGACTTCAGCGACAGATTGAGCTCGTGAAGACAGGAAAGCGATTTTGTGCAAGTGATTACTACGTAGGTATACGGTCATAAGCAGATAAGCCTTTGCTACAATAAATCGCTTTTACAGATCGCCAAGTACTGCTGTTTTAATTTCCGATGAAGGTAAACAATGTAAATAAAAAATTCATAAGTTCTTAGGACGGCACGGCGATTCTCAAACGCAAGTACAGCAGAGATGACACGCAGTGGGATCCAAATCGTTAGCAACACATATTGCATCACTTTAATTTTAACTCGAGTCACATGATAAGAATGACCGCCACATAGCAACCAATAGTTGGCGGCATCGCTTCTATCCACCTGAAGAGCACCACCGCTACAGTATCCAACAGTTAGCGGTAATACCTCTCGTCACGTGCCTAAACGTACTGCTGCTAACTCTCGGGTGCTCGGTAGCGGTCCTGCCCGCCAGGTGGCTAGAGGTGCTGCCACTAATTGTCGGGTACTGCGTGGCGGTCCTGCCCGTCATGTGACCCGAGTTACTGCGGTGAGATTTTTCGAGCTGTTGATCCTTGCATAAAGTTTTTCAAGATATAGGCTTTTGGTGTTAAATTTGACAATTCTTGACCTGTTTTGGGCGAAATTTCCAAAATCTCTGCCTGTTGGGCGAAAGCCACCAGAAGCGTTTTGTGGCGCCTTAAACGCTGTTCCTTTCCTGGAAAGCCGGCGGCCGGCGAAGTGGGTCCCAGATCGACTGGAGAAGTGGGTACCAGAACGGCTTGCAAAATTAGCTGGCGAAATGATCGACCGCGTTTTATTGTTGACGATATCCACGTCTTACCTCTGCATCACATGGACTGCACGTCTGATATTTCGAAATTGAAATGCGTTTGAAACAAGGCGTCCCGTCGTTTGCAAGTGTTAATGAATTCCGACACGAAAGGGCAGCACAACACAGAAGAAAGTGCAAACATCGAACGTGCACCTTGAGATGTCTACGTATAGAGTACGGACACGGCAGGCGTTAAACTGCAAGTTAGAAACCATTAACGCTTTTTTGCATCCGGCAAAGAGCGAGCAAAGCGAGCGACAAATAATGAAGGCTTACTGGTCATTCTGAAAAAATTTCCCCACTTCCCCGAATCCCCCCCGCGGACAAAAGTTAGCAGACGACGTGAGCAGTGCAGGCGTACCATTGGCAAGTTGACAACCTGTCACTGGTAGGCGACAACTTGCCAATGAAAGGGGGGTTCGTGGGGGGAGGGGGGGGGGAGCGAAGCCCCCCCGAAAAAAAGGCGTTATTTTTCTTTTTTTTTCCCGATAAGCGTGCGAGGAAAACCTGTGTGCGAATGGGCGCCCAATTGTGCATGCGTTTTTACAGTTCACATTTCATGTGAACCGTATTGGTTTTCATCTGGTCATGCCCGCCCTCGAATATGGTTGAAAAATGGTTATAAAATTTAAGCCAACAATAATAGTACAGAAATTCAAAATTTTTATTATTTATTGTTTTTTATTGATATTTTACTTAAATTTCTTTAGATCACTCATTTTTTACACTTATGGAAAAAACATTTACTGTTATGGAAGAAACAAGCAGCCAGTGCGCAGCAACACCTTACTTCCACTTGCTCATTACATTAATTTCGTCTTTGTGCTGTTGGCTTTTTTTATCAATGGTAAAAAGAGCGAAATTCTAGTAAAAATGCATCGACTATTTGTGCAATTTTTCTATTATATTTCAGAAACTAAGTTGAGATTTTCCAATCCATAATTAACATATGTGAACCGTTTGGCAGCCGTAGGCTCCTTCTCTCTTGCTTCCAAGTTTCTGCAACGGTGTTTTTGCTTTTTTAAAGCCGGATGCCTTTCACCCTGGCGATTTACTTGCATTTTAACACGTTATTAGTATATCGTCGCGTCAGTTGTTTCGCTTCAGTTTTTCTGTCGACCTGCGCAGTCGCGGAAGTTCCAATACCGGTAGTCGCGCAATCGTTTCGTTCACTTGTTTGACCACGTTTCTTTTTTCTTTGAAAAAGTGGTTTCTATAAAAAATTTCTATTTTTCGACTTGTGATTGCCCATTCATTGAGTTGCATTTTGGCGTTTCACCATGTGACCACTCAGCGACGGTCAAAGAAATGAAAGTGAGCCGGATCGAATCATAAAATCGGTTCGATGTCGAGCTCTGAGACGTTTCTAGTGTATTTCATTCACGTTTCGCCAGTCGTTATTTCCTGGCCACGACTTCCATTCCAATCGTGACATAATATCTCGCCAAGCTTTGGTTTGATCAGAACTCCTTGGCAACAGGGCGCCGAGCTACTTCCGGCACCGATTAACCTCTTATTGTTTTTGGTTCGATTCGAGTCGGGAGCGAATCGATTCAGTTTTTTCGATTCTAAAACGGAATCGAATCGATTCGATTCAAGTTATTTTAGAATGTTTTTACCATCGACATTACGACCAACATACACTCGTTTTCGCTTCATATCAACTGATTTCAAACTATCTAAAGAGTCCATCAAAAATGGACAGGAGTGGCCTTGTTTAGACTGCATACGTTGTTCTACATGAAAACAGAAGGCGCGCGGCTAGGCGTTACATAATGTTCCATTGTTGACAGTTCATACTCTCCCATTTCTATCGATAACCTCCATAAATTTCCCGTCGACTTTTTTCGGATGTTTTAGACGTGTTTCGCTTGCTTCTTGTGTATACTTGCAAATGGCTCTGAGAGATGAAGAGCTGAATCCGGAAGGATGGGGTTACAAAGACTCTTTTATGTTTGTGACGGACGCTAGTAAGAAAGAAGTACAATTCACTGGATCGAGGTATCCTCATGCTGCATATCGTGGAAGAGCACATTTACATAAGCTTTTTTCTTCAGATACAGTAAGCTTTGTGGGGTCACCATGCCCTACTTTATACCGTGGTTGGAGGAAAAGGTCGGAGCTGATTTCAACAAGGCACCAAAGCTGAAGGCATACACACAATGTAGCTACCTCGAGCAACTCTGCCACGAATGCTGCTTTACAGAGTTTTAGCGACCACGTGGCGCCTCCGCCGATAGAGAATCCAGCCTTTGTGCAACATTTGGTGAGTCACCAAATCGAGTACAGCACTGAGGGTACCGCAAGACTCATGCGTGCACACGGTACGTTTTCGGACCGGAAATCGACAGAAAAATTGCCAAGCTTCAGATTTCTTCAGGCCAAAATTTAGCTGATATTGTGCGCTTGCGCCACGGAAAGTTTGCCCGAATTCCGGATATCGTTGTTTTTCCAAGTATGCTCGTAGTATTCCGCACAGTCTATGGGCTCATCCATACATCACCTACCGAGGGGGCAGTCCAAAATTTTTCATGGGAGGTGACGCTATGTCCAAAAGATATCCCACGTTTATGTGTTAGACCAGGTAACGGAGGGGGAAGGGGGCTAAAACTTTGAATTTGTAGGTGACGTCATATACTGATGAGCCCTTATCTTCAGTCTTTCGGACAACACCTCACTTTCTTAGAGTCGGAAAGAGATGTTATCGAAGTAGTCGAGGCTGCGAATAAGCACTGTGCTTGCATCATCCCCGTCGGTGGTACGAGAAGTGTAATACCTAGCCGCCGGCGGTGATAGGAGATTGTCGCCTTTCACAGGCAGAACAAACGTAACAAACGCCCTCGACTGCCCAGAGAGTGAAATGAGAATGATCGTGTCGCTTGACATGACTCACATGGTATACAGAGGTGGCGCTTACGTGACGATGCAAAAAGCTAACAATTGCTTCTTGACGCTGACCAGAATAAGGTCAAATGGATCAACGAGGAAAATATGACAGCACGTGCCGAAGCGGGCATCATTGGTCAGGAACTCGAAAATCAGGTTAACATAGACAAGCCAGCTAGAAGCGTGAACGGCGTGCAACAATTTACCACCAAGGGGCCTTCCACAAAAGACGTCCAGCCTGAGGGAGAGGGAGGGGTCGGGTTTTTCGCCAAGGGAGTGGACATATCGTTAATTTTAACACATGAAGATATGCAACTTTTGCGGACAAGGGGAAGAGGGGTCAAGCAATTCAAATGTTTTGCGGACGTCTTTATGGAAAGCCTCCAAGAAGGTGTTTTCTCTCCCTTGACTACAGCTGAACGCGAAAGGCTTCACAAGTGGCCACGAACCCGATTCGCTGGAATTCAGCTCGCTCGGTGGTTGGGTTTCGACTCGAGCATCGGGCATGAAACGAAGCAAGTACGGCAATATTGAGGATCTCGTCGAGCACGTGACTCTCGTGACGTCTCGTGGCATTCTGCAGCGAAGTTCTGAGGTGTGTATAAATCCGCTATGGTCCCTGCTCGATATACAATCATGTGGACACTCGTGTAATTTTTATCGCAGACGCCGCGGATGTCTGCGGGGCCGGACATTCAACAGGTGATCCTTGGCTCCGAAGGAACACTTGGAGTTATCACTGAAGTGACGTTCAAAATTTGGCCACTGCCCGAATGCAAACGCTATCAGAATATCATCTTTCCGAACTTCGAATCGGGCGTTGCGTTCGCCCGAGAGGTGGCGATGAAGGTATTATATAGCACGAGACTTCACCTGTAAACGAAACACCTCCATCACGAGTGTACTGACGATAACCCCTGTATATTTCAGCGATGTTCGTGTGCTGCGCTTCGAGTTATCGACGCGGTTCACCTTTCACTTGGTAGGTCTCATAATAGTATCACTCAACTCGCGACAGATTTGAATAGGGCACCCAGGGCTTTTTAGCTTTAACCACATCATTTGCTTTTTCTACATGAGCCGTATCGCATTTTGACCGGCGACCTTAACTTTTTTGTTGCTGTTGATAGTTTCTCCGTGTGATCAGCATGGATGTCATGTTTAGACTGCATATGCAGTCCAAATATGCCATCCAACTAACACACGATACATCGCTAGCAACGAAAAAT
>JAQGBB010001917.1:0-12126 GCA_034691745.1 Prismatolaimus dolichurus | reverse complement strand
TGCATTATAACGTAGACGTTTTTGAACGTCTGCATTTTCTCGAGGGCAGATCTTTCCGTTTTGAGCTTCTCCCATCGCCGGTCGCATTTTGTACTCGAATTAATCATTTCATCGTTCTAGCTCTACTCGTCTGACATGACGAACGTTCACTATTCGGCTGATTATTGCAAACGAGCTTCGGCGTGTAAACGTTGTAAACAAGTAAGCCTTGTTCTGTCGATGAATTTACTTCGGCTTAACGAAATATTGGATAGAAATTCGAGAAAGGCGAACTTCGACTCGCGAAGTTATCACCGAATCCGTTCAGCGATGATGGTGAAATGAAAGTTTATCATCATGCCAAATGTTTATTTGAATCGTTCTTAAACGCTCGTGCTTCAACGCATGTTATTGCGAGTGCGGAGGATGTTGATGGATGGACGCAACTTGAGGATGATGATAAGCAGACGTTGAAGAAACTTATTAAAGGTGAGAGAAGTTCGATTCAAAACTTGTATGACGCGTCGGTTATTTGTGTAGATTTGGAGGAAGCTCGAAGTAAGAAGAAATTTGGAGGAAAAATAACTACGCCTAAGAAGTCTCCGCGAAAAGCTAATGACTCATCGCCTGGAACTAGCAAACGACAAGTCACACTCGATGAAGTCTTCAATAAAGACGCAGGTTTTACTCGCGGGAAAGAGTTGTGAAGTTATTAGTGAGGCTCATTTTAGGGAGTAAAGGAGAAAAAGAGGACTGGAGTGACGACGAGGTTGGCTCTTCATCGCCTTCACGAAAGGGAGTGAGGCAAGATGAAGACGTCGATGAGACATCGTGGAAAGAGTTTTGTCAACTTTGTGATGATATTGCACAAGTTGGTGGTTACAAAGCGAAGACGGAGATTATCCGAAAGTTTCTTGAAGACGGTAAAGTTTCTCTACTTATGGCATTGTATACTCTTTCAACCGTGGCCGTGGTTTGGTGTTAGAAGGCTTTAACGGTGATTGGTATCTGGTCTGCAAATTGCTCTTGCCCGGAAAAGGTGGAGTCGAAAGGGTTTACAACCTGAATTCGAAACAGCTTGTCAAGTTGTATAGTCAGGTGAGTGAAAGTTGAAGGTTTGACGTGAAGGCATCGAAGTGGGTTTGTAGATATTCGGAATTCACTCGGAGAAAATGGAAGAAGATTTGGCCTCTCGTGGGGATGTTGCCGAGACTGTTCGGATCTTTTTTGAGGGGAACAAAGAGGTTGAACCTGCGGAGACGAGCAGGTTGACGATTCAAGAAGTGAGGGAATGCGAGATGATGTTTTGGAGCTTAAGTTGCTTTTTGGGAAGGTTGATGACTGGCTGGAGCAACTGACGGGGTTGACGAGTGATAATGATCAGCAGAAACATCTTGCGAAGATAACCAAGAAGTTTGTCCTTTACATATACATCACTTGTAGTGTATGCATGCATAATAGTAGAGTAAGGTTAATGCAGTACTGTAGTTAAACTCCAGCATCTGTGACGTGCTTGAATCAATACATTCTGTAGATGTACGACCTCTGATCTCGTCATGATCATCCGCGAGATCAAGAAGGATCTGCGCACGAATGCTGGACCAAAACATGTGTACGTTATGTACAGTACGTAGTGCGATTAGGGTTTGTGCTTTTACTCTATCTGTAATGGGACTGATTTGTTGTAGACTTGAAGCTCTCGATCCGAAAGCCTATGATGCCTTCCAGGTTTGTCCTAACTCCTACTGCTTTGCATTTCATGCACGTCTCTAACTTTTCCTTGCTTTTAGATGTCGCGAGACTTGCGTTCCGTTGTGAACAAAGTTCTTGCCGGACGTTCAAGTCCGGGATTGAAGAAGGAATTGTCAGTATCGATTAAAGTCGGCATTCCCTGTACGCTTTGTACAATGTATTGTACATGGTATTGATTAGAGACATGTTTTAGTGAAACCTATGCTCGCTGAACCCTGTCGCGGTGTGAAGGAAGCGATAGAGAAGTGTCCCAATGGGATGTTGGCGGAAATTAAGTATGATGGCGAGCGATTGCAAGTGCATAAGAGTGGGGCCCAGTTTTCCTACTTTTCGCGCTCGTTGAAACCTATGACGCCTCACAAGGTTGGTCCTATCTCGAGTGTTCGTGCAGTACGTACTATACTAGTGCTATTACTTACGTACTGTACATATATGTCCAACACTTGATGTAAGAATGAACTTTGCTTCTTTGTATTAAAAGGTTCAACATCTGAAGGAATTCATCCCGCGTGCGTTCCCTACTGGCGCTGACCTCGTCTTGGACGCTGAAGTGCTTCTCGTTGACAACGAGACCGGAAAGGTCTTCGATTCATTCTTTGTTTGCTTATTTCCCATAGTTGTCGTTTCAGCCTTTGCCGTTTGGATCGTTGGGTGTCCACAAGAAGGAGGGCTTCAAGAATGCGAGTGTTTGTCTTTTCGTTTTTGATTGCATGTATTACAATGGCGAGTCGTTGATCGATAAGTATGCGTTGTACGAACTCTCATCTGGACTGATAAGTACAAGTCGTAGCGGTTAATTCCCATGCACATTGGGGTGCGAGCCCGCAGAGAGTGGGGAAATGAATCGGACGGCAAACGTGTTTTTGCAGTTTTTATCGGGGTTCGAACCAGTCATCTCTCGATTGCTAGTTCGGAGGAAAACCGGTTTTACTTTAGAACCATTCGGCAACGGAAGAAAATTCTTGAGGAAAATATGACCCCGATTCGCAATCGAATTATGTTCTCCGAAGCGGAAGTCGTTACGGTACAGTGTGCTAATTTGTTAGTTGGATGAAGCAATACCGGTTTTTGGAGACGACCTTTTGTGAATGCAGGACGCGAAAAAACTGAGGACGATGATCAATGAGGCGATTCGTGATGGGCTGGAGGGACTCGTTTTGAAGGACGTTGATGTATGAATGAGAAAGTATATTAGGTGTATTCTTGTCGATTTGTCTCTTTCGAAAAATTTTCTCTTCGAAGTTACTTTCGCGGTGACTGTCCAAATTGCGCCGACAAAGTTTATGCATAGGGCTCATCCATATATGATGTCACCTGGCGAGGGGGTCGAAAAATTTGAATTTTTAGGTGACGTCATATATGGATGGATATACTGTTTCGGAAGATTTTTGTAAAACTAAAATTTTTTTCACTAGAATTGGTTGCTTTTATGTTTTACGCGTTAGGATAAGCGGAGAACGTTTTAGAGTAAGTACGAGCCTGGTAAGCGACACTGGTTGAAAGTAAAGAAAGACTATCTGGGCGGCGGTTTGGCAGACACAGCCGATCTCATCGTTCTCGGCGCCTTTTTTGGAACTGGCAACAAAGGTAGTTTCTATTTTTACATGAGTCTGCATGTACTGTACGTAATGGGTGGGATGATTTCGCAGTTAGAATATGCAAACAACCGCGCTGTCTCTTCACAGGCGGAATAATGAGTGTGTTCCTGATGGGGGTGTATGACCCGAGCAGCAAAACGTTCAAGACTGTGACCAAGTGCGGTAATGGACATGATGATGCGGCGTTGGCGAAAATCAATAAGGAGATGAAGGATAATGTCGAAAGAATTTATAAGGTCTTGTACATACATACATACATACACACGTACATACATACATACATACGAATGTTTATATTTGACTAGCAAATACCTAATGTGCACGTTATACGCGATGGAAATTTTGCGCGTTCTGTTGCATTTTGATTATCTTCGCACATCGTGGGCACTGTTAGCTGATTCCGGTTACTGTATTATCGGTATAGGATTCTACAAAGGTTCCCGCTTGGCTGGACGTCAAGAGTTCGCTTGTGCCAGATTTTGTCGTCAAGGATCCAAAGGTACGTATTTCAATGTGTCGACAGTCCGTACTGTTTTGTGCACAAAATTGTTGTAGCATTTGACGCATTGATTTTAAGTGGTTTTCTGTCGGATTCTGTATGCATGTTCTTTTTTCTTTTTTCAATTTCTTAGAAGTCGCCCATTTGGGAAATCACTGGAGCCGAGTTTTCCAAGTCTGAAAGTCATACGGCTCGGGGAATCTCGATACGTTTTCCGAGAGTGACGAGAATTCGAGACGATAAATCGTGGGATACGGCGACGAATTTGTTCGAATTGGAGGCACGAAGTGTTGTTTATTATATTAATTCGGTGTGAAGGTTGATTCTTCATTTGTAGAAACTCGTTAAAGAATCGAAAGTCAAGACGGATATTTTGCCGGAAGATGACAGCGACTTGTCGCCGAAGAAGACGAAAGCTGAAAGCGGAAGTGACGCAACGGGACATCGATTGAGCACGTTACTTGAATCGTGGCTCGACGGAGAGTCTGAATCTTCATCGTCTCCTCGAAAGGGCGAGAGTGATCGAGTGGCTAATAAACGTTCAGCCAGCGGTAGCAGCGAAGATGAGAACGAAGCGGAGGAAGAGAAAGCGAGTGGCAGCCGAACTGGGAAGAGTCCGTTGAAGCGAAGACGAGTGAGGGAACCGTGTAGATATGGGGCCAAGTGTTATCAGAAGAGTGAACAACATAAAAGCCAGTTTTCACATCCGGGGGATAGCGACGACGACGAGGTGGAATCGGATGAAAATGTATGTTCTAATGTACAGTACGTTTGTAATATGGGTACGTAGTGCGTATGTGTACTTTACCAAAATTAGGGTCACTGCACGCATTAGGTGTACAATGTGTCGGTTATTTTAACTGTCAAACTTTTTTGTGGGTGGACGTGCGCTGTGTGTACGGGTAGGTCTATTCATCACTGTAGCGGCAGTTGCACCGTGCACGGATGGATCCTTTTATTTTTGTGTTAAGAATGAAATGTTCCACAGCTTGGCGTTCTTCTTGCCAAAGTCGCTCCCTCGTCGCATCGATCTTCAGCGTTTTATTGCATTGTAAGTGTGCAGTCTGCTCTCGTACGACTGACTACTGGTTTAGTCAACGTACTGTACACGCGCGTTACGTTCTTTGCAGCTTCGATGGAGAGCTTGTCGATGAACTGCATATCGATCAGGCAACTCACGTTGTTTTCGATGACGCAATTACTGATCATGTGAGTTTTGACTTGGCTCGCATTTTGCTTCGGCAGCTCATGTGATGGACGTGTATGCTCTGATTTTTATTCACAGGACGAGGAGATCGAGGCACCGAAAGACGCGAAGAGAGTGCCTGTTTCGTGGCTGTGGAAATGTATTCGGACACGAAAACTCGTGCCGGTTTCTTCGTCGTAGTCTCGCCGTGCAGTGCAAGCATGAGTCGACTGTGTCATGTGACTGCTTTTTGTGCAAACGTGTTTGTTTTGAATGTGGAATGTTTTTTGCAACTTAAGTGCCATTAGAAACGTCTGCACTGTACCGGGTGGAGTAACGTGACTTACAATGTGTCTTTTCGCACTGTTTTACTTGTTTAGCTGCAGAATTGTTCTTGTGTGGGAGTGCCTTTAGGTAGGGCAGATACCATGTGCAAGTTGTTCGATGAGAAGCGAAGTTAGTTTGGAAAAGGGGGGATTAGCGCAGGAATGGGACACTGTACATTCGTGGGTTAATTGTTTCGTCAGTCGTTGATTTCTCTAGTCTAGTCAGGAGCGTGCATTTCGCAGCCGCTCTCTTTGTCGTGTAAATTTCTCTATTTGAAATAAATTAGTGCCATGTCGTCGTCAGCTCGCGCTAGAAAGCTTCTCGGACACCTAAGTGCCGCGATATGTATGTACTGTACGTTCTCGATGCTCGAAGCCAGTCACGATTGTTTAGTTGTATACTCAGGTCATTTCAAATGTGATTTACTCGTGTGTGGAAAATCGACTTGTTTTTACTTACTGTGGCAAACTTGATTTTTCCTCTTTCAATGTCTGTGATTTCTTAACTTCAACTTCAGTCTGGCGTGTACTGTATATCACATGTTGTATGTCAGTTTATTACTAGGTCATAGGCAAAGCAAACGTGCACATGTCTTATCGCTTAACAATTCGTTGAACTTACAGTAATCCTTGAGTAAAACGAATTAACACTGAATCAAATCGGCGGGTTTATTTCTGCATCACTAGTGCACAGTCCAGTTAGATTCCAGCACCGCAGGTAGTCCAAAGAACCCTTCCACAGGTCAACAACGTACAGCGTTTACACCATTGACAACGATGTGTACATGTAGTATAAGGCGAAACGCTCGTTCAAGAAACGGGTTTCAGTTTGGGCTTCTTCGCCTCCAAGTTACGCAAGATGCTCAGTTGCTTTTCACGCTCGGTTCGAATCGGCGCCTCGTTCGCCGCGAATGTACGTCGTTTGCCGAGTTTCTTCGGTGGCTAAAACGAGGAAAGAGATAACCGCATAGCAACAAGAGAAGACGAAATACACGGGCAGCAAATAACCTTACCTTCTCTTTGCGCAATGGCTCCGTGAATTTTCCCATCGACGCTGTCGCCGCTTTCGCCTTGTGCAGCAGGTGCGCTACCTGCTCGGGTTTGCGCGACTCCATCGGAACCAACGCATTTGGCGCTTGCTCCGTCGAACGAACGCCACTGCCAGATGCGGAAGCAATGTTGCGCAAACGCTTGAGCTCGTTCTTTGCGACACGCTCCTTCTTCGCCTCGATACGCTCGCCGAAATAGTCACCAAATGGGTCGCGCTGTCGCGGAATCTCAATCAGCCAGTCTTTCGACGCGTCGTTCGCGCGCTTGTAGCCCCAACGTGGCTTCCAGCTCTGCGATGTTTCGTCCCAAACCATTCGCGACTTTTTCCGATTCTGAATACCCTTTTGCTGAGCGAAGCGTTGCCAGCGGGTCGACGCCTGCGCTCGTGGCATCGGCTTCTCGCGTGGAAGCACCGTCGTGCATGCCGGCAGCGTCGCCAAAATAACGTCGTGGTCGCGATGCGCTGGGAGCTCCCAGATGTTGTTGAGAAGATACTGAACGTCGTCGCGAACAAGCGCCGTTAGTTTGTCGTCGGGACCCGTTAGAATATTGGGATTAAAGACATCTTGATCCTCGATCAGCAAATTTCCAATATCTAACGAGGGTTTTACGGCCTTTTCGACCGCCGTTGACCTGTCAGGCTCAGCACTAGGCTGTGCGTCCATAGTACTAGGCAGAAGAATTATCGTAGACGTCTTCCTAGCGCCTGCGGTCGAGATGAAGCAGCTTTTGAGAAAATGTTTGTTTGTGAATATCATGGACAGTTTAAACTTGACTGAGCGCCAATGGACAGCATACAATTGAGTACATGCACTAATCCCAATACTGTATTTATTGCATTAGTCTCACTTTCTCTATAAGGAGCTAATGCTTGTTTATTTGCTGACTATCGTACGTCTAGTAACTGGATATTTCGACTGCATATTCAAAATTTCAAAACGAGTTGTCTCGATATTGCCTGAACCGATTTTGGATTCCAAGATGTCAAAACGTCAGAAAATTACTGGCATCATTTTGACACCTTTAAATCTAAAAGCGGGCAGCCTCGAGAAAAGATGTTTTGAAATTTTGAATATGCAGTCGAAATATCCAGTTACTAGCTGGACATACGATCCTACTAAATAGTTTTGAGTTTTGTTCCTGGATTGAACCTGGTGTCGCTGAAACCAAGGTTGGCACGTGAGTTCGTGGCTTTGCAGCGACATTCTATAACTTTGACTAACCGTGCACGTTGAACTCGGTATACGTATAAAGCTCTCAGATTGGAACTGCAAGGTGAGAATCGAAAACGATCTTCTGATCAGTGACTCTACGTAATGCACTTCGACGTTCATGGCTGACACTAGATAATTAGCTACGGCATTTATGCAGTATTCGAAAAAATTTATTCGCCAAAATAGCTAATTTTGGCCCGGAGAACACGAATGTGATGGAATTTTTCAATTTTGGAACAAAAAAATTTTCAAAAAAATTTTGGTAGCGAGAGGGACCCTTACCACCAAAAATCGAAATTTTTTCGACCATTTTGGCATGGAAAACATGAATCTGGTGATATAATATTGCATCTGCGTAGTGCGGGCGGTACCGCATCCACTGTAGCGCAGGGCAACCTCTCTTTCATTGTTGCGCGCTTTCGAAGTCTAACCATAAATTGATCCAAGCCTATAACTTATCCTAAGCCTTTACATAAAGCCAAGGCTTAGGGCAAGCATATAACTTATCCTAAGCCTTTCTATAAAGATAAGGTTTAGGGCGCGCTTGGGATAAGTTATATGCTTGGCCTTAGCCCTGTGTGAAGGCTTAGGCTGGAATTTATGGATAGACCTCGAAAGCGCGCAACAATGAGAGGTTGCTCCGCGCTACAGTGGATGCGGTACCTCCCGCACTACAATAGATGCAATACTATACCTCGTACGTAAATATCTTGGGAATTTGAAGTCGAGCCGACTGGGTTCAAAAAAGTGCGGGTCGAACCGACCTCAGAGCTACGGGCCGTGACCATGTCTGACGTACATTACAGCTTTTATACCAAGGCACAGCTAGCTACGTCGACCACAGTCGGTTTTGGTGTAAACTGTTCGCAACTTCGCGTACAAAGTCGGTCGGTTCTGCTGCATGTATCAATGAAGCTCGTTCTTCGACGACTTCAACTAATGTCTTAGCACGATCGTAAATACGCAGACACGACGCGTTGCCTTGTGTTTGAAATAAATAATAGCCAATTTATTATCCTCGCGAGCAAAACACAACGTGTTGTAACATCACATAATACGAGTTACACGTGTATCGTCAGTAAAACGAAGAGCTTCGACACAATCCACAGTACATACGTAACATCCTGTACAGTACGTATCGGCAGAAAGTCAATCCAACTATAAATAACTCGTCATATAAAAAACCAACCAGCAAAAAAGAAGAGAGGAGACGCAGCAGCGATCGAAACGAACAAGTTGAACACGAGAGAAAGAACACAGTACTCCACTATTACATGTCACACAATCCGTCGTAGTGGACACACAAGAACGCACATGCGATAAAATATATTATCATATGCACTATCACGTCAACGCGACATCGATTCACAATGTTCAGCTAGCTCGGACACGGCGATAGCTCATAACGTACAGTACATTGCGCACGTCAAAGTTGACTTCCATTCTTGTGTAACTGTGTGAGAGACGAGAAAAACGTACAACACATTCGAAACGAAACACTAAAAACGGCGCAACGACCAAAGTGGTCAGTCGTCTATCGCTGCAACAGTAAACGCAATGTACAAATACTATACTACAGTTAGCCAACCGATCGGTCTCGCAGCATAAAAAGGTCTCAATTAGTCAAAAGAAATCTCACGTACTAGCTAGCGGTGCTGCGCGCAACCGAACAAACTCATACAACCAATCACACAAACGAAAACACGCACGCAGAGAGATCTTGAATATGCGAAAAAGAGAAGACAACGCCAACTACGACCGCACTAGGCTCGCGCAGCTAGCTATTCAGCTAACGCCGTAGAGTACAACTAACACCTGTTGCTGCCAATTGCTGCTCCTGCCGCACAGCATCGACCGTCCGCTGTCCACTCCAAATAAATACTACGATAGCCTCTACCTGCCTCACTATACACTACATGGCCGCGTTAAAGAAGAAAAAGGTCAACAAAAACCGAAGACAGCAAGTGCGTCCACGTATATCATCTAAATTGAGCTAACATCAGCCAACAATTAGCTTGTCCCTCCATGCTCCCCTCCGCCCGGCATTGCGATAAAAACCACTTCAACACCATGCAGTGCATTCTATCATACGCGATTGCATACAACAGAGCACAGCATCGAAGTGCCACCCGCAGCCAAAGCGAAAACGCACAAGCACTACGTACGTGAAAGAAGCTCCTCAGAAACTGTCTGGTCAGCCTACTGCGCGGCCCTACTCACGAGCAGCACACACTGGTGGGTCAATCTCCAAGCATAAAAAGGAATAAGTTAATACGCGCACGCGTACTGTACGTTCAATCTTACACACGAATGTACTGTACGTGCGAACTTCTACACACGTCGCACATACCTCGAAGAAAAAGCAAAACACAGTAAAACTGCACATAGATGAAGGAGCCACCATTCCTCCGCCGATCTCGTTTGCGCGGTCGCTTCGAATCGGCGCCCAGCGTGGCTTGGTTGAAGCAGAGCAAGAAATCGCAAGAGAGCACGAGATCAATCACTGACACCGCCGAGCCAGTCGCATAGAAATTGTCCGGCCATTCGGTACGAGCGCCGATAGGAGAAAAACCAAATCAACACCTCCCACGTTGCACTATCCATCCATTTGCACGTTAAAGAGCAACAAAGCTTCGCTTCGGCGATGGCGACAACCGCCGTCCAGCAGCGCCGACCAACGATAGTTAGACAAAGTAAGCCGATGTTCCGTGACAATCACCAGGGCAGCAGCCAGCTGCTTTTTATCGTAATCGCGAAACGCAACGCGGAGCGAGCGGAGCACACAAATTCAAACATCAAATATATTCGCCGTCCAGCGCGGCAGCGACGGACGGCGGTAAGCCAGCACTACTGCTGCATCGAGTAGAAGTCAGACGACGCGCTATGTTCGGCAGAGGACGGCGCGCCGGGTGATTTCTCGAACTGTTTCGCCTCTTCGCCGAGAGATTTCTTAATCTGCAGTATTGCTGCCGTGTCGTTCTGATCCTATAAACCAAGCACGCACGTTGCATCACACTCGGTACACGTACTGTACATAACGTATCACACGTTGGCGACGACGTTTCACTTTTCTTTTTTCCTTTCCAGGAGGCGTCCCTGACTATCCACAAACCCCAAATCTTCCCTCTAGCCACCAAAATCCTTAATTTGGTCAGTGACCAGCATATTGTCCCTCCCTCGCCGTACAATACAAGTCGAGCGCAAACTCCGCCCAACTTACCGCATGAGGGAATGGATTCAGATTACTATAATCATCGTTCATGCTCGCCTCATTCGTCGAGCCTGGCGGACCGGGCGTGCCACCATTGAGACCCTGACTGGCACCGCCGCCACTGCCCGGCGACCGCTTAATGTTATCAAGCGTATCGCCGTTCAGCATCATTTCGCCTCCGCCACTACCCCCACCGCCGCCTCCAGCGCCCATACTTCCGGACGCTTCGGACGTCATCGGAAACTAAACAAAGAACACGCTCATCTTTCCGCTAATTCGGACTTCCGGACCCTAAAATGACCACATTTTGCATAAACCCACCAATGGCAGACGAAAAGCAATGCTCGCATTCGCACTTTGCCAATAAAATTCCTGGCCGAAAAGTCCAATCAATAAAAAAATTTTCGCAACCTGGTAGCACCCCTCGCTAAATTTTCCCACAAGTCAAACATTTTCCTTTCGAATTAGCCCACCAAATCATCCGCACGCATGCACCCATCAACTCACCCCAGAGCCGCCTCCAACATTCGACACTTTCATCATATACATATTGTCGGAACTAGAATCTAAATCCAAAAACCCAACCGTCGTCAAGCAAATCCTTTTCCAAAAGCCATTGCGACTTACCGGACATATTCTGAGGACTAGCCATAATCGGCGTGCCTGGACCCGGCCCGTTGCTAGCTAACGACATTCCTGGTCCCTGCATCCAAAACAGCACCTCAATAGACCACATAGTGCAGCCGACAAACACACTTACAGTTGAAGTACTTGGCTGCCATGGCGGTCGGTTCATCGGCGGCATTCCGTGCGGCGGCATGCCAGCGTTTGGACCTCCTCGCATGAACCCCTAGAAATTCGCCGCAATAGACGCGTCCACATCTACCACTATCAATATCAACTGCAAATGCATCCACGCACAAGTACAAGCACATATGACGTCCACATAAAATCCACGAATAAACAACTTCCAAATTCGCGTCCATCGCCAAACTCACTTGCATTCGTGGATTCATTCCGCGCGGCGGCGGCCCCACCATATTTGGCGGCGGTGGACCGCCTTGCCTAAGGCCACCGAGTTGATCGGGATACATTTGCAAGCCAGAAGGTGAAGCCTAGCGAAAATCCAACTTCAGTCAAAACTCTTCATCCACTTCAACTCGACATTTAAACGTACAAACGGCGCTTGCGGATGATCCTGCGAAAGATGCATTCCAGGTCGCGGATTTGGAAACCGGGCATTCATAAACTGTGGCGGCTGACCGCCCACCATAGACGGCGACGGTTGAGAAACGGGCTGCTGCGGTGACG
>JAQGBB010001916.1:0-12126 GCA_034691745.1 Prismatolaimus dolichurus | reverse complement strand
CTGCACGGCAATGTAACAGTGGAGAGAAGCGTCGCCGTGTGTGTCCCGGGAGGCGTCGTGATTCGCGGAAAATTTCCCGGATCATCCGACTGTGATTCGTCCGCCTCCGAATCGTCATCAGCGACAACCAACGTTCGTTGAAACGGCGCGACAAACACAAGCAAAGCACCTGCACGTCAACAAGTAATGGCGTCAGGAAGACCCATACAATGGCGCCAAAACACGCATTAATACCGTCGGCACTTATTTTAAAGATGCCTGCTCTGAAAAGATTCAGAGACGCTCCTCATCCCTCAAGATGTTCAATTGTAGTGTAGGTAAGAGGAAATTATCGCTGCAGAAGTAGAACCGCTCATCTGCCTGATGAAGTCCCCAGGCTTTTCAATGACCGATCAATCAGTCTTTCACCCCGCGGCTTCCTTCTACCGACTGACCAATTTTCGGACTGTCAGATCTCTATCTCGAACGCGAGCGTCGTTCACGAACAAAACATCTGCGGCACCGGGCAAACCCCCGTCGATGAGAACCACCTAGACCTCGCCATAATGTTTACCAACATGAATCTTTCTATTAGATTTATTACGGATAATTGCTTTAGCCCTTCTCGAGGATGGAGGATGCCAAAACACTTCGCGTCTCGCTTGTTGCATTCTGTCGCACGTCTGGCTTCTCAAGCACGAGATTATCACTCAATAAGTCGAAACTAGCATAGGAAAATCAATGATGGAGGAAAAATCTAATCTAAGAGCTTACGAGTTTCGACTCAGTCCCGCCTATTTGCTTATTCTGAGGGAAAAAATTCCGGCGCGTGAAAAGCTAAAGCATGGGTCGTTCGTCTAGCCGTCAGGTCACAGCAAGCAGATGATGGATGGAAAGAAAGGAATAAATTTAAAATCGAATAGAGAAAGAAGTGACCACCAGACGCCCGGTCAACGAGCGTGGAGTCACGCTGATAAGACGCGTCTCGGCCTCAATGACCTCGAGAAAGAAAGCAATTTTGGGTCCATTTTAGAAAATTAAATTCGCTTATGAAACGGGCCCAAGACGACGAAGAAAAGGGTTCGAACAAAAACTCCTTTTAACATTTAAACAAAGCATACACAAATACAACTAATAAACTATCGAGAATGTGAGGAAAAACTTGCAACTCTCTTCGAGTTCTATCTAACACAACACGAACGATCCGCGCATCATTAGATTTTCAATCGAAAACTCCATTAGCCACATTCGCCTAACTCTTTTGCCGATTACCCTCGCGAATCGCGCCTGGCAGAATGACTCCGTAATGATGTAGCGGAAAAAGCCTCCAACTCGAGATCGCGTTCTCGATCGAAATAGAAGAGAAAAACCACTTTTTACCGCCTCTTCTTCCTCCACAGATGATTTTTCTAACCGCTAGTCTCATCGATTAGCTACCCACAGTTGTCCTAAACACACAAGGCGTTCATCTATTACACTCAGACTCGTGTTGTCTGCTACAGGAACCGATCAATCACGAAATGTCATCGGCGTGAATTGAAGCTTGTCCGCAACGCGCCGGCACCGTCAGAAAAAGATTAGCAAAAAGTTGCGAGCATCCTGGCGAGTTGGAAAAAATGAAAACCGAAAAAATGAGAAGATTCGTCTTCACCACCTACGCTCTTCAATCACAAATAGACACCGCCTTCACGCTCGAAGCAAGCGGTGAAGCATATCGACAAACACGTCTCATCAGCTCACTTAAAAATATACAAACGAGGCTCTCAACTTGCTCACAGACAAATCACTCTAAAAAATTGCTGCCACACACACAGCCATTTGCAGACACGGCGAATAAAAATTGGACGCTAGCTAATTTTAAAAATAATAAAAATTTGACGCTAGCTAATTTAAAAAATAATAAAAATTGGATGCTAGCTAATGTTAAAAAAATAATAAAAATTGAACACCAGCTAATTTTTAAAAATAATTACACCAGCACAATAAACGCCATCCAAGCAATAAAGTCTGCCATCTATCGCGAGCTAAAGGCAAATCCCTCGAACGAGATACGCTCATCCGCTTCGGCAGTCAGCTGGCTTCTATCGAAAGCTAAACGCCGTTCGATCACGTGTCTAGGTCGTTAAACTTTTACTACATTCAGACAAGCTCCCCCACTGACCTTGCGCGAACTCCCGAGAGGGGGGGAAACATTATACCTTCTATCGATGTAGAGCGACTCACTCAATGAGCTGCCGACTTCCCTCCTCACCTGCACCCGTCACGCTAGCGGCAAAGGATAACAAACAGGCACGAAACGACATCATAAAGTGGAATATCAAATAGCCGAAAATAGCACGAAAATGGCTACCGAAACACCTGCAGTGGCGTGGCTGCGTCGAGTTTCTTCACGCCACGTTCGTAAAGTCACGAACCCCTATGGATTTTACCACATTTACGCAATCCCCCGCCATTCGACGAATAAACACATCAGGACGCAGAAGTTTTTACTAACTCCGACTGGAAGAACGTTTTTGTAAATGCAATGCGTCGACTAGAAAACGAACCTAAACTACACCCACGTCGTCGGCATTCACCATCTGGTAACTATAATACTAAACCGTCCGGCCGCCATGGAAGTGTAGACATACCTTGATGTTAAACTAGAGGAATTAAAAATCGAACAAAACTGTCCCGCCGTCGTCGTCAGACGACAAAAGTGGCGGTAAAATATGCACACTTGAACGAATTACTATGCAATTTACCCGGAATATCAGGCAAAGCGACTTTCAATGGGGGCGATTCGTATTTTTGTTTGTTTGAGCTGACGCCTAAACTATCATTGGTGGAACGAGTTGGAACAGCAGTGATTTGACTCATTTAAGATTCCGATGTTTTTTCCTGGGGCAAAAACGACTGACAGTTAACGAGGAAGTGAAAAATCTAGACGTTTAGCAAAAATCAGTAAGCTTGTTCAAAACTAGCTAACTTCAACTGCCTAGCCTAGAAATATCCGCCATCCTCAAAAGATGTGAAAAAAACCCCCAAAAATGCGTGCCCTAACTTCCGAACACAAGCTACATAGAGTTGGCACTTCGTCTAAAAGTTACGCCAAATAAACCGAGACACAGACGAAAGTATTGATTTCAAAACTCATGCATTTCAACTGCACATGCAGACGAAAATCTGGCCAAAATCTGCTTCTCGCCAATGTGACGTAACACCAAGAATTCGACACCACTCCCTATTACACGAGCAATTTGTCACGCTTTTGCGGCTTGAGTATCGGGTTACAGAGGCGCCGGCCGATCGTGTAAAGCCGGCACTATTAGCAACGGCCGATTAGCAGCAAGGCTCAGATTGCATCATCAAGCAAAGCGAAAGTAGCCTCTTTCAGTCTCACAGCCACTTCAGGTCGTGCACCTGCCTGTTCAGCCAGCAAACCCCTCTCGAAACGCTTCATAAATTTTCTCATTATTCGCGAAACGCCCAGAGCATGAATTGAATCGAGACACCAGAGTACACACGGCGGGCGTTGCGCCACGCACTTAAAAATCGTAATTAATATTTTATTATCCCTCGGACGGAAAAACACGGAGAAAATTCCGAACACTCTTCCCGAACGAGGGGGGAGAAATTCGCGTGCATTTGGCACAAACATGGCTCTCCTCAACACACAAACAACTCAATATTTGCGACGAGTGGAGACGGAAAAAGTTTCGCACATGTGCAACTTCCCTCGCGACTGACCACTCAACTCAACCACAAAGAAAAGTAGATCGAATCGTTTGCGCGTAATCGCTCCTTCTAATCAACGGAATGCACCATTACCGAGTATTTTCAAGTCGAAATTGAGCTCAACTGACCACTCGCCTAAATGGCTTCGTCCCGCAATGATGGAAGACTCGGGTAGTGTGGAGCTGCCAACTTTTCTACCCATATTCATAACTCATCTCATTGTATTAGCGATCCTTTCTGCCTGTTCGTCTATTTCCAGTCTGACTCGCCCCTGCCTGAATGACCTTTTGATGCACTTGCGAATAATGACAGTTGACAACATTACATAAAAGTTTCGCCTCGATTCACTCCTCTCACCGACATCTACATAGGGCACGTAGCAGAGGCGAGGAAACTCGCCACCCTCGACATCGACTAAACAAACACGCCGGCGATGATCGAAAAAATCGCGCAGTGGTACGTCACAATCGAGGAGGAAAAGCAATAGTGAGTGACGAGGAGACAAATCGGAATGACCGGAAGGTACCGGTTATGCAAGAAGCGATTAGCGCGAAACCAACTATCTTTGACGTAAGCTAAATTGGACATGGCCGAAAGAACGGAAATCAGTTCGACCTCCCCTTTCGCTATCCATCCGCTCGGCCGAGGAGGAAGACAGAGAATAACGAAAATGCAATTCGAACACGACAAGGTCACTCGGCCGAGATCGACGACGAACGCGACGATCAATGTAATGAGCAAAACAAAGTGGCCACTCGAGATTTTCCGACGCTACAACAAACGAGACACGAAGACGATCGTGTTCGAAACATAACATTCTTCACTTCTGCGAGCACAAACACGCAACGCCGCGTCATCGCAAAACTATCTCCCTTCTCATTCTGTCGACAAATTCAGACGAAGGCGAAAATGACCCCTCAGAGACCTCAAATGAGCCACGCAAGCAAAACTTCGAAATTACGTCAGAAGCGCAGCACTAGTAGAAAATGTAGCCAATTTAACCATACCACATTATTACAGGAAGAACAACTTCCGAACTACCTGACATTTCCGGGCGGTCAAGACTCTCTTGGTGGTGTTCAAAGAGCGCCTGGCACTCGCCTCATCGAGGTAGGAAAAACGCGCATGTGAATTGCTCTTTTCTTTGAGGAGAATAGCGGACGTAATCGTTAGCTAATTTGCGTTTTTACACAGAAAAGAGAACTCGATCGACTGAACAAATCGCCCCCAAGAACGCACTCGATAAAAGAGCTTATCTCTATCCAAGCAGCCAGAGAAAAATGCAGACAAAACAACACTCATCAACCTCATTCATCACTTCACGCGTGTAGACAGCGGCTTTTTAGAAAACTTATATTAGCCAAAGCAAGCGCTACCCAGTTGATAGAATGACCCTTGCGACTAAACATCAACAACAAGTGCTGGGAAACTACGTAGGTGTTAGTCGGATCTCGTCCAAGTTTGTTTCTAAAGAAAAAGAAAACAAGCTCCTAGCTCTACGTCTCGATGAGGCAGCCACCGAGCGACGCCGCCAAACGCCCTAATGAAACGTCTGACCTCATCTCATCGCGCGACAGACACGAAGAGTTTAGTGTTTGGCGAGAAAACGGGAAAATAAGCTCAATCAATAGCACCTCGCTCAAAGTCGGAAATTCCTTACGTTCGCCCCGTTTGGGTGGACGCGCGTGCGGAAAAGAGAAACAATCATTTTAGCTAATTAAGTTCGGCATGCAATGGCGTCGCTGGTGGACGGCAGCAGGCAAGGAACAATGAGAAGGCTCAAATCACAGCTGCGGCGATCTGGTCAGTGGTCAGCAAGTCCCTTTATTGCTTCCCTTCCTCCCCGACTGGGCACAGCTTGGAGAAAAGATGTTTTGTCGCAATTCGCGCACGAACGAGCGTGGATTAGCCGATTGGAGCTCGCATGACCGGTTGAGAAATCGCAGGCGCCCACCCGTGTAGCGTAGCCTGAGATCTTTATGCTAATTACCGGTTAGGTTACTCATACAAGCTAGTGGTTTGTCTAGCCAGTCGAAGCGGGAGAAATTTTGCTAATCAGAGTAGGACAGACCTCGAATTTCTCCGGAAGAAAATTCCGATTTTAGACACCTCGAAAGGAACCTCCCGCCGGTTTCCAGACACACGACACACGTCGAGATTTTCCTTTTCGCCTAAACTACCGCTGACGGAACGCAAAGACAAAGGTCATCGATGTAAAACAAACATTTCCTCTTATCATACGTCGTATCGTGCCGCGTGTTTACAAGCGAGAAGGCGTGTAAATTCCGCAAATAAGTTTGGCGGCACGCTTTTGATCGACGAGATCTAATTGGGGACTGGCGAGAGCGACCTTCACGCCGGCGAATTTCCGCACCATAAAACTTTTACGGCACCTCGAAAGAAAGCTCGATAAAAAGAGACGGAAAATAGTGCTTTTTAATTTTCTCGAGTGTCCCGGTAGGGGAGGAAGATGACAAATGTGATAAAACGGAAGACGTCCACGCCGGTAGGAAATGAAAGGACTGTCAACTGTCAACACCGACAAAGAACGTCAACGCAAAACTTGCGCTAAATCTCGAAACGCGAATGATTGATAACCTGATAAATTACCATTGTTTGCCAGGCCGAACCTCATTCGGCATGCGACGGGGACGCTTTCTATCATCGTGTCTCACGCTCGAGCGGAAGCATGGAAAAACCCGATGGGTGACAGCTTGCAACCAGAACCATCACAAAAGCAGACAGCTCAGAACGGAAAAGGTGACCGGCTGCGCATGGAAAGTTTCAGACCCACTGGGATCTCTTGCTCTTCCTCAAAAATCAGGTCAACGGACAAAAGCTGCCGGCCCAAACTCTACACTATGACGTCCTGTGTGATTATTTTTCAAGCTTTTTTCGACGGAAATGAACCTCAAACACTGTTTCGACAATTTCCCCCTTGTGCCTATGCCTAATGCCTATAAATTTCGACGTATGCCGAGAACGTCAAGCAACCTAAGCTAGCTAACTGGTCGTGGGCGACAACAGCTTGCACGATAGGCCGAAAGAGCATTTTTTCAACACTTTCGATAAAAAGAAAAAATGACTCAAGACGGACGGGTGACGCACTGTAGAGTAAACAGTCGATCGACTGATTGAGAAACGATGACGCGCCGGAGACGGTGACTGATTATATCGCCGAAAGCTTGTGACATCTACCTAAGACCGTCCGTTCTAGGCAACAACTAGGACACGTCGCACGCCTATCTATCTCCTCGCCTTCTTTTTTCGCGCGAGCATTCAATTTCGAGAAGAAGAACAGGTCCTAAATGTCAACAGACCGCAGAACGCAACGCAACGCAGCGCCGAAATTACGTTTCCGTCCCGCGTACATAATCCCCCGAACCCTAGACTCCTTCCTCATCTCATTGAAAAGAGAAAGCTTATCATCAGGTGCTCGGCGAGCGGAAAACGCGGCGCGTCAGCTCTGCACACTCAGCTGCTAGATTATATAATTCCGGCGGAGAAAAGACGCTTCGGGCTTACCCACTATCCCCCCTTCTCTGCAATTCAATACACATCGACGCGCATTGCGTAACAAGCTGTCAACACGAAGACTAAGCTAAGCAACAGAGCTAACATTGTCAAAACTATCAATTTACGAAACATAGACGTAGACTGATCGGGCTAGCAAGCAAAATGAGCTAATATCACACATGAGGCGAGAAGGCTTACCGAAGATCAAGACGAGCAGCCGAGACGTCATCATCAACGGCTAAAACATCCACGTTCAACGAGAATGTTTATCTCGAGGCACCAGCGAGTGTATCGGCAAACAAACAGAGAAAAAGAATGCGAGAACGAAGCGGAGACGAATCTATTTCGAGCGACCACCTAGAAGAGAAGACAGGCGTCGGTTATCGGTTCGATCGATATCGTCGTCAGGCGACATCGCGTCATGGGAAAGTTAGAAAAGTCGCTGTTTCACACAGTCGGTACGCCAAACCACACACTGCATCGAAAAGCTGCGAAATTAACACGATAAAGAATAACCGGGGTGGATTCCACAAAATCGTATAGAAAGGCAAATGAAGTCTCGCGAAAAGCGAAAAGAATTCGGAAAGGAAAAGCCTTGAGGTGAGCTAGAGTAAAGTGCGTAAATCAGGTAGCCAACTTTGCTCAATACACAGCTGGCCGCTGTCCACGGCAACGGACGAATAAGACCAACACAGGGCGTTTTAACAAGAATAGAGAAACGTGCGCGTAACGAGGCGATCGATGAAAGAATTTCGCCTAGTCTGCTGCTCAACGCGGAGGGCGGAGTTTCCAGTCTTGACGAGCACGGGAGAGCGTACGTTATTGGTTTGCAGCAGACGCGCGAAATGTCTATTGTGAAATCGAGGGTGTAAGGCAGTGCTGCCATCGATGGCGAAACATTATTATCGTCGGGGGAAAATGTAGTCCAAGGCAAAATATCGTGTGTTTACTTTGAATGTCCTTCTGTTGAACAGTTTAACTCTATTGAAACAAATGGCCAGTGGAATCATTTAACGTTGATGAAACCGATGCTGCATAGAGAGTATCATAATCACAAAATCGCCATCTTGAATGTACTTTGCAATAATTAGCACCCGTGCATTTTTGATTAAGCAACCGGTCAGCGGTAGCCGCTCTACGTAATACATTTTCCGCTGACGGCGTAAAACTTTCAAACATTCGCATGTTCTATCGATAGCAAGGCACATTTTTGGGAGATTGTGATACTCTCTATGGGCAGTTTTTGCAGTCGCAAAGACATTCAAAGTAAGCACACGATAGAAGGAGGAAGGGCAAGGACGTATGCGCATATTTACCCTGATGTAATCTGGATTTTTCGTGTGTAGCATGGTTGCGATTGCTTTTCCATTTTAAAAAGAAAAGATAAAAAAGGGTGGAAAAAAGGATGATGAAAGGAGGTTTTTTAATGCTTCTGCTGTAAGAGGAAGCAAGAAAGACGGGCCAGAGTATACAACACGTTTCCTCTGCACAGATAGATGTCAGCAATACGTTTCACTGTGCTAATACTGGCGAGCGAAGCGAACCGAAAATTTTCGTTTCAAGTTAGCAAAGGTAAAAAAGTAGACGCAAAATCGTATAATTCATGGCGGATCGGGAAAAGAAAGGAGAAAAAGAGGGAAAACAATGGTCTTAAAAAGAAAAGACAATAAAGGAAGGGAATAAAGGAAATAAAAAAGGCAATCGCAAGCACGGTTCGTGCAGGAGGGACACACAGGGCCCATCTTCGAATTTGAGCCTCAACTTAGCCAAAGAACACTGAAAAAATTTCGCGCGTCGCTGTGCTCGGCGTCAAACAACACTTTTATCTTAGTTTTCAGCAAAAAGTGCAATGTTTCGCGCCTCGCTACGTTCGGCACCGAAATACTACAACTTCATTAAAATTTTCCTCAATATTTTTCCACCATTCCGTCCAAAGATAGTGCGAAGTTGTAGTGCTTGATGTGGGGCGTTCAAATCATTCATCCGGTTCGAGTTTCTACGCTTCTGCACAGAATTATAGGCCACAAAAAATTTAGCAGCCCCTAAGGCAAGAAGCTATGGACGCCCCTGACACCTCCTAAGACTATTGTAACACAACGTTGCGTTGGGCCAAACCCTCATGTACCGTCAAGCGCGACGCCGCAAGTATTTCTGTCACTTCTGCATAAGTGGAAGAACATCCACTAAATGACCCGATCTTAATGAAAAGATTACATGCCAACAAAAGAAAATCAGCTTCACGACGATCTAGGATGTCACTTTGGTATAGCGAACATTGAAGCTAGGTTGAGCTACTACCGCAGCGAGTGAGATTCAGTCTCTCTCCGCTAATTATCTTCCGTGAGCTGCACGTCGGCGAGCGTCTGATTGACGCACCCCAACGCGCACTTGAGAAAGGACAACCTCCGCTGTTCCGCCACGCATGCGCACTGAGTCGTTCGGACCACAAACCGCCGACGCACACGCGGGTGCACCGTTGACGGTAAAGAATGACGCGAAGTATTGTTAGGGCTTCTTTCTACGGGTTTTGGGTTTTAACGCAGGAACATTACAAAGACATCGCCTATCAGTAGCAAGTTGTCACCTGCCATGATCCCTCACTTGCCCGCTAACTTTCATTTTATGTAATGGCGGAATGCCCCAGAAGTAGATTTGAAGGGGATTGTGAAGTGCTCACAGTGAGTCAGTTTTTTATATTGCAAACAATGATAAGCAAATCAGAGAACAAAGGGAGAAACGGTCCGCACCGCCTTATCTGTGGACACTATTCGCGAGCCCACATTACGGCGTATGTTCGTACTACACCGTGTTGTGCAAAGGTGTGCAGTAAAGGTTGGGTTCGGGACGAACCCGATCCCAGTCTTTTGAGCCGAATCCGAACCCTAAAATTTGGAAATTTACACGTAAAATTGACCCGAACCCGAACCCTAAAAGTGACCCGAACCATACCTCTAGTATGCACTCTCCGTCGCTTTGAAGAGTGTGACACCAGTTGATAACGTCAAATACGTCGCAGAACAATGCCTATGACTCAACCAGAACTTTTTCCATGCAGAATGCAGAGTTTTTATTGAGGTTCCAGGTTACATTATTGGCCTAGACCAACAAAATTTTGAGTAAGGTCCCTCGGTCGATCGACCCTTCAGGGGCTAGGGTGATTGCCCCATAGAGTTGCGTCGTTGAAGACTACGCACAAGGTGATTAGACTTTCCTGTGTGACGCATTCAGAGCTACCGTAAATTGGACAGAATATTTGCCGTCGCTTCTCTGATTGTGAAATTGTTTAGTACGCGACTAAATCAAAATCGTGTCTTCAAACTTCAGTATTTCTTCGATGCTCAATAGCTTCCTCCACCATGAATTTTCTCTCTGCACTCACTTTTCTATGCGTCCTGTGCACCGCCATGGCGCTCAAGGTTGGTACCAAACGACGAGGTTGGTAGACCGCGTTTGGCGGTAACGACGCACACACTGGCTACAAAGCGGAACGTATTGGTCACGTGACCGGCTTCGTAGAACGCTGGAACGTCACCGTCGTCGGCCAATTAACCGCGCCGGTTATCTTCAACGGTACCGTGTTCGTGATGACCGACAAAGGCTTTCTTCACGCATACAACGAGTGGACGGGCGCACAGATCAAAGAGATCCATCTCGGCCCCGGCAAGTTCATTGGACCGCCAACGATTGATGCAGACCGCTCACTCATGTACGTCCAATACACGGACGACAGTAAGTTCAAATTCTTCGCCATCGATGTCAAAACCCTCCGTGTCGTGTGGACCGCGGAGGGCGCATCGCGGAAGGGACAGTTTCCTTACGGTGTAGCAAGTAGCGCGAGTAACGGCATCGTATATTTTGCCGGTTGCAAACTGTTCGCCGTCAATTCCACGAACGGAAAGCAGCTCTTTCGCGAGAAGGTCAGCGTGGGTTGTGTCAACTGGGCGCCTACAGTCTACGAGGATAAGCGGGTGTTCTTCGGGGCAGGCGGAGAATACGAAATCAAAGGATCGGTCGGTGGGAAAGTGATTTGGCGAAAGGAGTTCAGATCGGGGCATATTGGTCTGCAGACCTACTGGGTTACAGTAGTGTCCAATGGCGTTGCCTTTAGTATTCAGTTCAGAGGGAGTTGTTGCACAGTTTCCGTTATCGCAATCGATATTACTAGGCAGTCGATTTTGTGGACAACGAACTACTGCACGACTCTCGTTGGGGACTCAACGCCAGCGACTGATGGCGAACAGGTTTTCCTCACTTGCGATGACGGTGTTCACGCATATGATGCTCGATCGGGACTACCAATAATGGTGTATCTACCGCCCAGTAAGTGCTACGGTCAGCCAATCGTCACTGATGATTACCTTTTCGTCAAATCGATAAGCGACGGGGTGCTGATGTTTCACAAGGAAAGTGGTTTGCTAGTGGCAACGACAGGCGCATTTCCTGCGTCGCACTCTTGGTGGTTGTGGGTTGATCACATTGCTTACCACGATCGGACGGTGTTTCTTTCAAGCAACTCCACTCTATATGCGTATCAACTGGCTGATATTTCGTAAATGCTCAAGTCATTGCACTGTGCCATTGTGTTTCATAAGAAACTATGTAGTTGTCGATTTTAATGAAAACACTGACGAAGTCAGTAGGCCTTATATGTGTCGTCCGTATGTATGTATGTATGTATGTATGTATGTATGTATGCATGTATATATGTATTTATGTATATATGTATGTATGTATGTGAGTGTGTGCACGATAGCGTTCGCAAGAAGCAAGCTAGCGGGCTGAAATTTTTTATGCGAGTACCTTGGCGGGTATATAGGTTCGAGTTCGTGAACTAGCAATATTGGTCAACTATTGCGGTGCCACGCCCAAAAAGAAGACCCAAAATGCACGCTTTTAGTGGGTATTCTACCGAAT
>JAQGBB010001915.1:0-12131 GCA_034691745.1 Prismatolaimus dolichurus | reverse complement strand
GGGCCAATATATTGCCCTCCATGACATCGTTTTAGTGTCGAATACTTCGATCGAATCCGAAAATCTCATTGAACGAACCGAAGCCTCTGCATACGTATACGCGCCGCCAACGACGTAGATGAGACCGTTGTGAGCGACAGCTCCGGCGTGGTACCTAGGGGTCGGCATATACTCCGCATACGTTTATTTGCCCATTTTTGGATCGTAAAATTCGGCTGACTCTAAATTTACGAACGCCGCGTTTCATCCACCATTCACGAAGAACTTTTCGGCGCTAGCAACAACCGAATGTCCCAAACGCGCGGTGTTCATTGACGCCACTGGCAACCATCTTTTCTCTATAATGAATGACATCAGCCCAGCGTTAGCGGCGAAGGAGTATCACACGACGTTCGTGTTTGTTTGTTTGTTTATTTTACACGACACCCGACGTGGGCAGCAGCAGACATAGTAGCAGTACATAAGGTAGTGCAGGTGCGTGACTGGGTGTGAAGGGCCACAAGGTGAGGCCGCTGATACACACACAGAATAAAGTAAAGTAATGCGTATAAGACAAGCTAGTAAAAGGCACAGGTATGACGCGACATTACACTAAAAAACGATGTAGAATGACCAGTACATTGGCACTGTTAAGACGCGATCTGAACACGTTGCATGATTGCGAGTCGACGACCTCCTGGGGAAGAGCATTCCAGACCGGAACTATGCGACAAGCAAAGAAATTCTTTCGGACCTTGACTTGGGCCCTCGGCAGCTCCAACTTGAGGCTGTGACCCCGAAGGTGGGGGCGCGCAGGCAGCGAAAAGAAGTCGTCGAAGTTGAGAGCAATAAAGCCGTGGACGATGCTGAAGCAAAGGACTAAGTCGCTTTGCAGCCGTCGCAGCTGGAGGGGTTGCAAACCCAGGGCTGCCAGTCGGTCGGCGTAACTTCTGTTGCGCAAGCCAGGAAAACGTCGTGTGAACGATCGCTGGACACGTTCGAGCTTTGCGATCAGGTTCCTCGAGCAGGGCGACCATATAGGCGAGCAGTACTCGAGAAGAGGACGGACGTAGACGATAAAAGCACGCAACAGAATGTCCCAGCGGCGCGTCGAGAAAGCCCGAAAGATGAGACCAGCCCGTTGATTGGCCTTGGAACAGACGGCTACCACGTGTTCGGAGGGGCTCAGGTTGCCTGACATGACGACACCGAGGTCCCTTACAGAAGAGACGTCACTGAGCACGTGGCTGGCTAGGGTGTACGTCGACGAAGAGTGACCGAAACGACCGCCGACGTGCAGCACGGAGCACTTTTGAGTTGCAAGTGAAAATTGCCACTGCTGGCACCAGAGGCTGACAGCAGAGAGATCGGACATCAAGTTTTGACTCGCGTTGGCGTTATCGATTCGAGCGTACATCTTCAGATCATCGGCGAAAAGTTTGCAAGTACAGTGATGACAAACATCGCATACGTCGTTGACGAAGAGCAGAAAAAGAAGTGGACCCAGGACGCTGCCCTGTGGCACGCCGCTGGTCACGGCGGAAAAGTTGGACGCAGACTCACCGACGACGACACGCTGAACCCGTCGCGTAGAAAATCTTCGATCCAGCGGATGAGGTCACCGGAGATGCCATACGCCACGAGTTTGTGAACAAGCTTGGCATGCGACACGGTGTCGAAGGCTTTTCGAAAGTCACAGTAAACAACGTCGGTCGGGACTCTGGCCGCGTTTGCTCGAGACCAGTCGTTGAGGCATTCGAGCAGTTGAGAGCACGTGGAATGCCGTTTGAGGAAGCCGTGTTGAGCGGACGACAGCAGGTGATGCTTGGTCAGGTAGTCACAAAGCGTGGAATGAACAATGCTTTCCATCACCTTGCAACAGACACATGTAAGCGAGATCGGACGGAAGTTAGCTGGGTCGGACGCAGTCCCTTTCTTGAAAATCGGGCACACATTGGTGACGGTGACATGTGCATTACGATCGGTTGAACGTGTCTAACGTAGTGCTCTGCCGAACATACAATCCGTTGCTAACGAGCAATAATGGGCTGGTTCGCAAAATCACGTTGTTCTTGAAACTTGCTTTTCCGGACTTGTCACCCTTTTCTTGGAGGACATCCGACTAGATAGCTTCCAGCGCGAAAGCTGCAGCCCTGGACCCAAAGTGCCAGAAAAAAATCGAGTGCAACGAATTTGGTCTCACGTGGAACATAGGGTTGATGTTGGAGGGGGCAAAGAATTTTGCCCCTCCCCCGCCCCATTTCTGACCAAATTTTTCTGTACAAAAAAGTAGGGAAAGGGGGCAACCCAAGGCAACGCGTTGGCACCAGCAGCATCTGATGCAGTATAATCCGGAGACTACGATAAAAATAATAATAACGATGCCGTAGGGGCAGCACTTGTTACTATGGTAACGGGTCTTACAGTAAAGACGTCCAAGAAAAATTTGAATTTTTGGACTCCCTCAATGCAAGTGCGTACAATTGTCAGGTAGCGAACCTATACTATGCGCATGCGACGATTAATTTGTTTCAAACTGAAATCAGCCGAGGTAGCTATAACTGAACAAAGCTGTTGCAGCTTTGGGCTTAGGAAGCACGCACGTAGCGTTTCATCGCCGCCCTGAAAAGCATGGACAGTTGAAAAGCATTCGGTTCTGACAATCGGTAAACGTTTTATCATGTCATGCAGAAGACTCGTGCAAGAGCAGGGCAATAGAGTTTCTCACATGTGCGTAAAGTAATGTTTGTATCTATATGCACGCCGAGGTTTCAACGACCATGATATGTACATATATATTCTTGAAATGATGTTGAATGCGGAAGAACTGTCGTTCGTTTCAGACGCAAATTTGAAGCTTCCGCAAACAAGATGAAGCACCATAAGCTCTGCAACGAACGAACCAGTGGCCATTTTATATTAGGATTAACGAGAATCCGCCGAAGACGAACGCTCGTCGATGTAGAGCATAGCTTCGTAATCGCCGAAGAACTCTCGTACGACGTGGTCACCAAAGCATTGCACCACCGTCTTACGGTTCGTACAATGACCGTTTAGCCCAACGCCGTCTACACTCGTATGGTTTGCTCGACGTGCTGTCAAGGGCGCTGCTCTGCAAGCTGAAAAGCAACGTGTTAAACTGCACGCACAGCCACCGCACACGATGCGATGAAGCGCTGCGCGAAACTCCAACGAGTATTTGACGTAGATGATAAAGTTCGCGGACGAGTTGAAGATGACCTATAAAGCTGACGAATTAGCTTTCGGGGAAACTCGTAAAACGAAAGATTTCAGCTTCTGCGGCCGAGAACACTATGCTTGTACTTGCGGTAAAGTGCAATCATTTGACTGCATGCTTTTCTCCAGTTACCAGTTTCTTTCCAGTCGCAGTGCATTGGCCTGCTTCGAGCGAAACATTAACTTGCTAACATTGACAATAAATTCTTATAACAAAGTCCTCATAATTAGTTTCCCCGAAGGCTAATTGACTTGTTCCCTATCTCAACATCGATGCGAAAACTCTGGTTTGCTATAAAGAGTATTGCGCGTAATGCGTTGGTTAGCGATAACTACACTGAAACTATCGATAGCACACCAGAGTGGTATACGTTAGTGAACAAGTCAATAGCGTTCGCCAGAAGCAAGATAGCGGACTGAAATTTTTGTGCGAGTACTTTCGCGGTTATGTAGGTTCGAGCTCGTGAACTAGCCATATTGGTCAACTATTGCGGTGCCATGGTAAAAAAAGTCCTAAAATGCACGCTTTTCGTGGGTATTCTACCGAATCCGAAACTAAAACTGCCATGTAAAAAATCGCGTGCTTTGGCAATAACTTAAAAACGGCTTCAAATTTGCTTTGCTCATTCCCGAAAGCCGTAGTTATCATTAAACATAAGTCGCTGGTCGAATACAAAACCGGTTTTCTGTTTTTCTGATTAAATTGATGTTACTTATTTAGCGATACAATAATATGCACTTTTAGAAGAGAAGCAATTAAGTGGTCTCGTAGCTCAGCTGGTAGACGCTATAACGTGGTTTCATTATTCTAAGTTTTTCTGAGCCAAGTCACGATCACGTCGAGCGTAAGCAGTCAGAAATGCGCCTTTTAGTTTTAAAATTCCGAAGAACCCACCGTCTCACGTTTTACAACTATTTTATAATACCGACGTGCTTCATCTAACTATCGTTTCGTGGTCTACGGCCATTAGTCTCTACATCTAGTATTACAGGTAGTCCGCGGTACACGTTACGTCTTTCAGTCTCTAAAGCTGAGTCTACAAGCGAAGCTATGATATCACAGACTAGCTACATTTCCGTTAAACGATGAGCGTAGATGTAGTCGCGTAGCCGAGCGGGTGAGGGGGCCAAACTGAAGGTAACCGAGGTAACCGAGTTGCTAAGAGAGCGAATGCACTATCTGCGTAACGTTGCTGTCAGCGCCGAGATGTCGACGCTTTCGGGTCACGAGGCAGTAAGTCAACGGGTACGAACTTGATAATCTCTCGGTTGTTGTACTCCACGGTGAACGCTCGGCGACCGTAGACGCCGTCTTCGATGGCGCACCACTGCTGAGCTTCGCGCTCTTTCTGTTGATCCTGCTGAAAGATGGTGTGGACCATGCGGCCGACGAAGTCTGCCGCAAGCAGGAGGTTAGAAGGGGTATCTTCCTTCCGCGTCCGGACTGCAGCGTGAGCCTGCGCTTGCAAAGACGCGATGAAATCTCGGAAAGCTTCATCGCGACTGTAGAGACTGGCGAACCATTGTCGTAGCTCGTGCTAGCCGTGCACGGTTGCGGATCGACGTTGTTCACGAAAAAGCCGAGCCAGAAATTCTTCCCTGTTTCGACGATGCTCTTGATCGCGGTATAAACCGCAAAAGAGAGGGTAAAATGGTCGTTTCCGTCGGCGGCGTATTGTATCACGCTGGTCGGGCAAGGACGGAAAATTGACGTTGTTGTTCGGTGGTGTGGCGTTGTTAGCTGGTAATATTGCCGAGCTGTATTTGACTATAGGTAGGGAAGTATCGTAAATCGCCGCTTGGGCATACGTGTACGGGGGCGTAGTGCCAGCGTTTGTTCCGGCACCGTCGATCGGCGAGCGATCCGAGTTGACAACGACGGGAATTGAGTGTGTGTTGTTGTCGCCAGGCATTTTTGCGTCGAGTGCGTACAAAGCGGAGAGGGCGTTTTCAAACGTAATCTCTTCAGACATTTTCGGAAAAATGGTGGTTGGACTGCAAGAAACGAACTAAACACACACATTTAGTTTGACCAACTGAAATGTAGCAAGCTAACACAACAACCATACAAAGCATGAGAATACCGTAATACAAACAAGAACAAACCAACAAATACAGCACGGTTTAGGCAAATCCTTCGATCGCGTAGGGTAGCGATGGCTAACTGGACCAACGACAGTACGACGCATCTGTGCAAGATTTTTTGCGAGAGCTAAACTGGGCGATCGTGTGTCCGCTAGCGTAGGCACTTGGTTTGCGTTCAGAGTAGGTGTTCCTTGTAGCCTCGCAAAAAAGCGGGTCGCTTTGTGCAGGCAAAACGGAGGGGGGGTAGCAAACGACGAGACAGGTGGAATCAGCGGAAAAGTACGAGTGCGAGAAGCAGCAGCGGATGCTGGGGATGCAGCAAATACAGAGAGCGTTTGAGACCAATTGGGCTGGCCTAGCGGTGGAGCTGGTGACGCTGTGTGAGTGTCAAGCAATAAAGAACACCATTCTTCTTTGTCAAAGGCGGTTCGCAACGGTATTGGTGTCGAAGAATAAAACAACTTCCAATGAGATTGTGGTCATTTGGTCGCTTCCAACGTAGAATGCATCAACGGTAAAATGTAAGCGTTATTGTTTTTCATTAGCTTGACTATTCGATAGGGGCCAAGCCAACGTTCAGGATTAAGCTTATCGCATTGATTCGTGGGTACGGCACGCAACATTACTGAGTCGCCACGAAGAAAAGGACAGGAGCATTTCTGATCGTAAATGGCTTTGGGGTGCTGTTGCTGGCGCACAATATTCTCCCGCAAAAAGGCCCACGCGGTTTGTAAACGCATAATAAGGCTCTGCTTGTAATCAGGCTCATCTACGTAACGCAGATTTGTAACACTTAGTGAACGCTCAAAGAGTAATACCATATCACGTCCAGTCATTAAAAAGTAAGGAGTGTCCTGCAACGACGAATGGGTAGCTGAGCGAAAGCTCATAAGTTTCCGACAGCAGAAAGCAGAAAGCAGAAAGCAGAAAGCAGAAAGCAGAAAGCAGTGTACAGAAAGCAGTGTGTCGTACCACGTTAGCGGATCAACCCGACATATGATAGCAAGCGTATCGCTGAAAACGCGATTTAGGCGCTCAACGTAAGTTTGCACGTTTGGCATGTAAAACAAACGAAACAAATTTTTTGTTTCCTAAACATGACATAGGTCTTTTAGAACTTTAGAAATGTAATTTTTTCCATTATCCGACTGTAAGACGGTCCTACAGCCCCATCGGGCACAGAGGTCAATATAACATCGGGCGATGGTCTCTCCGTTACGTCAGGGAAGACGTATCTATCGACAAACTTGGTAAAAGCGCAGACAAAGCGCAAAGATAACAATTGTTACGTAACGTTAGGGGATTTATGGGGCCATACACGCCCGTGACCCAGTACGACGCAGGAAACTGGCGCGCCTTCGAATGGATTAGTAGTAGTGAAGTGCGAGTCGTTTTATTAGGTATTTTGCGTTGGGTGCACGGCACGTAACTAGACGCAAACGCATAAACGTCTTTTTCTAGGTCGGCCCAGTAAAACCCTTCAGCAATCCGCAAGTGTGTCCGGTGTCCCGAACAGTAATCGTCTACGAGCGAATTATGATAAAAACGTAATATATTTCCTCGCATTGCCAACGCGGCTACTGGACAGTCTCGGTCCCGTCGATTTACTAGACGAGTAACGTACAAACAGCCCTTTTTCATCGAAAATTTATGTGCGTCGGTTCAAGCACACTGAGCGGTAGGATATTGGGGTGGCAGAACGTCGTTTTTTCAGATAACAAATGTACGATGCGATGAGTGAATTATTTAATTGTAGCATGCGGGCAAAAAAAGAACTATCGTCGGGCACAGAAATTTGAGATGTGTGATCGTAGGCGCGTGATAAACAATCAACGTGTTTGAGTTTCGAACCGGGAACGCGCGTAATTTCGTAATTGTATTCGACCATCGTCATAATCTAGCGAGCTACTCGGCCAGTAAAAGTATCGTTTACACGGGAACTTATCTGCTAAAAAACCGGCCTACAAGATGCATGCGAGCAACGGGACCGAACGTTCAGGTGCGTACAATACCGTAATCCCGTTGGCCGGTTTTTCAGCAAATAAGTACTCGTCCACACGACAGATTGGCCAAAAAAACTTTCTGAGTTAGAATGATCCGTATAAATGTGGAATTTTTTTGCCAAGTAGATAGGGGTGCCAATACTTAATTGCAAAAATGATTGCGTAAGCTTCAATTTCAGTAACTGTCCAATTTCTTTGGTATTTCTGCAACGAATGTGAGGTGAACGCAACGGGGTGAATCCCACTACTATGCTCCTGGGCGAGTATGCCCGCGACGGCACCGTAAGATACGTCAGTATAAAAAATAAAGCTTTTTGACTGATCAGGGTGCTTTAGGCAGAGTCCTGTAGTGAGTTTCTATTTTTGCTGCGTAATGGCAGCCTGGCACTCGTTGGATCAGCGAAAAAGAGCATTTTCTCATAGATATGCAAAAAGGGATTTTGTAATGCTAACGTAGTTGGGAATCAATTTTGCGTAATATTGAAAAAGTTCTAAAATACGCCGTAACTCTTTCACGGTGGTCGGAAAAGAAAGCTTTATCTGGACAAGTCTGTAATTCGTCTTTTGTAAGCAAGTGCCCTAAAAAGCTAAGTTCGCTGCGGCCAGACTGACACTTGGAAAGTTTAATTTTTAATCTGTGCTGCTCCAGTCGTCCTAGAACGTATTGAGATGAGAGTGATGGGCGTCAACGGAAGTATCAAAGAGCAAAAAATCGTCGATGTATGATAAACAATACTCTTGCAAGGAGAACAGGCAGAGCTCGCGAAGCTGCTGCGCCCATCCAGGACTATTGCTGCAACCCATGAGAAGGCGTAAAAATTCCTACTGAATAGCTCCGTGGGTTTCAGGACAGTCAAATGCTGTAAGCTCCCGTGATTTGGGAGTGCGTGCTATGTTGTAGAAAAATAGCGTTACGTCAATTTTTCCGAAAATCGTAGCTTTACCAATCTTGCCAGAAAGCTCAGTAATCAATGGTAACGGGTCGGCTAGCTTCTTGATTTTTGAATTCGCCTTTCGATAGTCGATTACGATCCTATAGCCAGTAGCTTTGATGGAATCGCCGCCAGCTTTAGGTACAATCATTGACGGTGAGCACCAAAAAGACTTCAATGACTGAATGACACCGGCAGTGTGAAGTCGATGAACATACTCTTGAACCAAGGGCTTAAGAGCATCAAGAGCGCTGTAAGGGCGTTTTTTAACCGGCGTAGCGCCATCTTCACGCTCCAACTTATATTTCAAGAAAGGGTGCATTACGATGTCTCAATCATCCTTTCAAAGCACAGTTGCATGTCATCTAAAGATACAAAAAACCGTTGCTTCTGGTTTTCTGTAAATATCAAGTGCGATAAATTGATTTTGCGTAGTAAATCTTTGATTTTACTGCTAGGTAGAATTGCTTGTGAATTACTAGGCAATGTAATAAAACCGCTGGAAGTAGAGTTGCCACGATGAACGACGAGAGAGTGGGGCCGAGTGCTGAGTATAGCATAAGCGTGAGAACGAGGATGAGCGACCGAAGAGGCCACGTGACGTCGCAGCCGTGTGTTGCGATCAGCTAGTGAGAAAGAGAAGAGTAGAGAATGCAGCGTTCCTAGGGAGGTACTGCCGCATAGTGTGACTGGAACAGGCTGAGTGTTAGTAAGAAAAACTTGTACCTTTTGCAACAAGTGACAAGATACGAGCACCGTGAAACCCAAATCGCAGAAGAGAGCCCGTATTTGGCTCAAAAGTTTACTGCGAATCCTCTGAGCGAAGGCGCCGTGTTGCAGCCGGAAGGTAGAGCTGCGTGCTAGCGGGAATCGTCAGCGTGTCGATAAAGTAAACCGTTGGTAATGGAGTCCTACTGACGGTGTGTATAGAAATCGGTTTGGCTTGTGAGAATGTCATCTCGCGAGCATGCATATCTATGTGGACTGAGCCGACCTTCCGTATGAAGTTAACTCCAAGTAATCAATCGTAAGGCGAAACGTCGGCAACGTAAAACTTAGTTGGAATTTTTCGGTTCTCGGCGTCGACGTCGGCTAGTATGAAGCCTAGAATATTGCGCGATTGTCCACTCGCAAAGGTTGCACGAGTATCAGACGGATAGATTTCTCTAGGTTTGATAAGCGCAAGGGTGCGTAGCGGCATCAGACTAATCGAACTGTCGGTATCAAATAACGGAGACACGGATTTCGAATCTATTTCTGTATCAATAATCATTTTACAATTTTGGCCGTTGATCGCGTGGATAAAAGCAGATAGGCGTGGATCAGTTATCGATTTACTACGCTGGCGGCGAAGAAAAGGTAGAACAATTTCCTGTTTGTCTTGGGGTACGAGGGAAGCCAGGCGTTGCAATGTTTGCAGCAGAATGCGACGCCGGGGAGTTGCCACCGGCAAACGCCATCGAAGAAGAGTTTGAAGTTGGCTATAACGACTGACTCGTTGACAGAAGTGTTCAGGTAAACACCAACTACATAAAACGCTCAGCGTAACGTGAACACAACACGAGCAGATCTAAAAATTGTTTACTGCTGAGAGTGTAAAAAATCGTGTAAACTAATGTTTTGGAACGTCGAGGTAAAATTATGCAAAACTATTGCGCGAAAACTAGTAGAAGCTGTCGACAACAAAGCTTTGGTATTGAAAAAATTCGGCTGAAAAGCTCGAGAATAGGAACGTTGTTCTTAGGCTGTAATTTTTCAGTGGCCGCTTGAAATAAATATAATTTTTCTTTAAATTTCCTTGAATAGGTATTTCGGAGTTGAGGGCACAGTCGTGGGATAGCGGCGCTCGAGTTATAATATTTGTAAGTGGCTCTACGAACACATGTAACTTCTGGTCAGCCATTTTGAGTAGAAGAAAAATTTCCTTTGTGCACGTGTGATTCATGGGCAAAAACTCGAATTCCGAATTGCAGAGTTCTTAGCGAAACCAAATTTCAATGGTTGCACTTGCGCCATAAGCGCAAAAATTATGCCACTTCAGTACGGACCTCATAGCTAGAGTTGGATTGCCGAGAATTTCAGCTCTGACGACTTCGATTATGCTGAACATGGCAGTACAGGTGAAGTGAAAGGCGTGGTCGAATGCAAACTGTAAGAGGTCGCGAGTCCAGAACTTCAGCGCTTGTAACTGGGCCGCGACCGTGGACGCGTCGGCGAAACCGTGCTCATTCGCTGTGTTGTCGCCGCGCAAAAGCTGAGCTTCCGGTACCCGAGTTGAATGTAGAAGATCAGCTGAACGTTGAGGAGCGATGTTTGGCCGTAAAGTCGGCGAAAGGATACTAAAAATCGCATGGGAATGAATAGAGAACGTATGATTCAATGTCGAGATATTCGCTGCAACCCTAGGGGTAGCGGAACCAACAAACGTAGAGACGGCTGCGTTTGTGAAGGCGGGTTTCCAATTCGAGTTAAGTCTCGCTCAGCGAGCATGCGAATGTAGTAGTCCTTAAAGCATGTGTCGCGTGATTCGCAAACTCTGCTGATAACTAGCTCAGTAAAATTGAGGGCTCGATAGTCAGCTTCGCACGTGTCCGGGGTATCACAAAGTTCGTCCATACGGTGTAATCGTACGGAAAAGACGAAATTTCACGTAAAACGCGTTGTTCCACAGACAAGTGCAAAAAACGCGGGGACAAGGGCTTATCTACAAAGTCTTCTTGCGTAATGCTCTGCTTAGGAATACCAGTACTGGTGTTCATCGTGGATAAAAAGAAAATTTGAAAATCGAAAAAATCAAAAGTACGAAAGATTGAGTAAAAAATTGAGACCCGATAAAATGAAAACGTAAAAGAGGAGAAAAATAGTAGTAAAAATTTAAAAAATCGAGCACAAACTAAATGTTGAATAATCGGACCAAGTTATTTTGGTACACAGCAGTAGAACACACGTAGTAGCTCACGATTAGGGTTTACGGAGAACTCATGGGTAAAGCACACGTAGCGCTCACAAGGCGATCGGGGTCACAGTACCGAAAGGCGGGTTCGGACACCTAGCGGTCCTGGCAGGATCGCCAAATGTAACGTAGTCTGATTACTCTAAGTTTTTCTGAGCCAATCACGATCAGTCGAGTGACAGCAGTCAGATATGCACCTTTTACTTTTAAAATTCCGAAGAACCGATCGTCTAACGTTCTACAACTATTTTATAAAACCGACGGGCTCTACTTACATAATCGTGTCGTAGCTTACGGCCATTCGTCTCTACATCTAGTATTACAGGTAGTTCGTGGTAAGTACATTACAGACGCGTCTATCTTATAAGCCGAAGGTCGTAGATTCGAACCCTGCCTGCAGCAAAAATTTTTGCATTTGTTTGCTCCATGAAGCAATAGACGTTGAATTTTTTGTCGAAAATCTGTTCTTGACCTCGGTAAACCGCTTCGTTGGCGTCAGTGGGCCTCGAAGGTTGGTACAGTCGACTTGTTAGCTTCGTGTTTTGCCGTCCCTTTTTGATGCTTCCGGCGAAGGCGTCGAGAAATGTTTTATGGAAGTACTTGATAGATTCCAAGTCGAGCTCGATTAATGCATAACTGTCAGGTGTTTCCACCGCGCCCAGTCGTATGATCTTTTCCGGATGCAGTCATTCTCGATTATGGTAGCAAAAGAATGAAGTTGCTACAAAGTGATCTTGTCTTTTACACACACTGAGAACCCTCCAAATGACTAGTACAACACCCTCCTCCCCCTCGCAAAAAACGAAAGTTAACGGACCTTTCGAGTAACCTAGTGGACTGTGTCAGAAGCTGTTTCAGAGTGTTCCATATTGTTCCAGCGCGTTCCAGAACATGTTCTAGAAAGGCATTCTACATTTGTTACAAAAAAATTGACGCGTTTTA
>JAQGBB010001914.1:0-12135 GCA_034691745.1 Prismatolaimus dolichurus | reverse complement strand
GTTCAATTCGCTGATTGACACCGACCAGGCTCGAGCGAGTGTTTCGAGTTGCGCGATGGTCGGTTCCATCAAACTCAGTCTGTTCAAAAACCAGATGACTTGAACGTTCTACAATTAAAGCGCGCTGCACTTCGCCGTTTCTCACGTTTAACTGACAGAATTCTTGACCCCAATTTTTTAAAATTACCCTAAGCTCAATTTCTATCAAAAGGATCTAAATCTACTTGGCCCTTTTCGAAAAAAAGCGGCAGTAGACCATAACCAAATCAACGTCTTTTATATGAGCATGGAAAAGACTTTCTCGTCGATCCGTGCTGATATCGTAATACTACTTAGGGCCCACGTGCTTTGCACAAACGGCTTGAACCATAGTGACCACTTTAGTGATCGTTTCTGAATAGGCTTGCTTCCTTGCGTAGTGCAACCCCTACACACGACGTCCCGTCTGTCGTTCCTACCTATCCGACGTAAACTACGCAAAATTGCTCGTCTCTTCCTCTCCTTTATCAGACACAACGCAACGTAGGCGCTGTTGTGCGTGTCCGCGCAGTCGAGCCAGTTTGCATATCAAACATCCTGACGATGACTATTTCGCGTCTGCATCAGACAGGCGCACGCTGACGGAGCACAAGAACGCCTACCTCCCCGAACGCATAATTCCGAGCAACTAGGGGGAAGGAAAACCGTTTCGCAACTGCGATCGCTTCATTAGTCACGAGCTTTCTGGAAAAGATGGCACAAAAGTCCAAACGAAGCAGCGTCAGTGAGTTGAACATGCCGACGAACGAACTCCTCTCGGCGATATCCGAACGGCCAGCGGCCTCAAAATCGTTCAAAAAAGTTCTCCTCATCGGCCTCGACGGAAGCGGAAAGAAAACGATCCTCAAGCGGATGCTTCTCGACGGCGCTGGTGTTCGAAAGGGCGCGTCAGTGAGCGGCGCCGAAGTGTTCGAAATTTCCTATAAAGGCACCCATTTCGAACTCTGTTCGATGAACGTCGCACCCGCGCCGACGTGGTTGACGTTCACCGACGAGTATCTCGCGTGGGTCCGTTCGACGGCTGGCGACGCGCCGGCGCTTGTCGTCTACGTCGTCGCGATGAGTGACTACGACGTGCCGGCGATGTTCGAGGAGAGCGGTGTGTCGACGAAGCTCGACGAATCGATAAAGCTCTTCGAGCTTCTACGTTCGGCACCGTCGCTCGGGAAGCTTCGCTTCGAGCTTCTGCTCAACAAGGAGGACGAACTGACGACGAAGATTGCGATGCGGGGAGGTAGCGCCGGAATGTACTTTCCGGGCGTCGATGGTGGGGACTTGATCGCTGTTCGAGAGGTCATTTTAACGAAGTTCGTCTCGGTCGGCGCGCACGAGAACGCGGATCCGATCTATAGCACGTTCTGTACGGCGAAGGACTCGACATCGGGTGTGCTTGAGTTTGTTAGCGCGACGGTTCGTGACCTCAATGTTCAGCAGAGTGGGTGATTCATTTTGGGATTTTACATGCCCGTGGGCGGTATTTTGCCTTTTGGACACGTAGGCAGCTTCCTAGACCAAACGTTCTTTTGTCGATGATTCTATCGCAGTAAACGCTGTGTACTATGTATCGCACATGAGTGGGTTGTGTCAGCTAGATATGTGTACGAGAATAAATCGGCTTTTTGCGAGCGCCTCGTCTTGTCAGTGGTCGCGTACGTGTCGAAGAGATAAGATAGGTTTCGTACCTGTCGGTAACACGTCTCATAGGTGTTTTGAGACACCTTTGTAGCCTAGTATGGCATTTTACGGCCACCCTTTTGGATTCGTTTTTGGATTTACCACTCGTACGAAAACAGCTTGTTATTGTCAACAGGTCGTATCTAGTAAGCTCCATTTTCCTGAGTTGAGGCCAATTTCATTATCCCACGCAAAACGACCAAACGCGTGCAGGGAAAATTCGTTTTTCAGTCGTCAACACAATAACATGACTCGGGAAAACGCCCTGGACTCACTGTCACTCCGGAAGGCCCTTCCGGGGATAGCTACTCAGTCAGTCCGGAATCAGCCCCGAATCCATAATGAAAGGATGACTAATTAGCAGTAAGCACGAATATATAATGAATAGAAACTGTCAGTCACCTAATGTATAACGATAGAAAGCTAGGGTATTCTGCGTTATGGCCCAGATGGATTTTATTCAATGGATTTTATTTTTTAATGGATTTTATTTTTCAACGGATTTTATTTTTCAATGGATTTTATAATTTCTATGGATTATATTCAATGGATTTTATGTTTTTTACGGATTTTATTCACGTTTTAGTGGATCGTTGTAAATCACGTTTTGCAGGCTCTTCGGAAGCAGTATACGTACTAAATAAAGGATCTTGGTGGCATTCAGTTTTGTTTGCAGTCAGCTTTCTGCAACCTTGCGTATTAACTGTAGTAGTTTGGAGTAACATTTCTCAGCCAGCCAAGGGCAGATGATTTAAAATCCATAAAAACCAAAAATCCACTAAAACGTGAATAAAATCCGTAAAAAAACATAAAATCCATTGAATCATTAAATCCATTGAATATAATCCATAGAAATTATAAAATCCATTGAAAAATAAAATCCGTTGAAAAATAAAATCCATTGAAAATAAAATCCACTGAATATAATCCATCTGGGCCATAATGCAGAATACCCAGATTTCCTGCCAGCGTTTTTTTTCAGGCAGGATGCAAATCGGCATTGCCGAACCCCCTTGTGCCGTAGTTTGTTGGTAGTCTCAAGCCTTCGGCATGAAGAAATAGGCAATACGGCGATGTTTTTAAGTAATATAAATTGGTAAATAGCTAAGCGGAAAACAAACAAAAAAAGTTGATCGGTTTCATGGGCTGTGTCAAAAGAAAGGTTTCTGGTTAATCAAGCAAGAAACCACGGAACGGATCAACTGTCTTCCATTCGTTTTTCCTTTGCTCCAGTTTCAAGCGAGAATAATGTGCGGCAGTCCTGCGTACTGGTCGCCTAGCATCCGTTTGAATCTCAAATTACATCGCTGATATGGGGGCGAAGTAGAAGCTTTTGTTTTCAACATTGAGAATAAAACCTGAGATGTACAAATAAGATTTTCTCAACGCCAAAGCACATCGTCAGTGAAAAAACACACCAGAAATTTTACATTGATAAGTTTTAGAATAATACAGAACTACCTAATAAAACACGTTTAGAACACTTAGCTGCTCCACCGATACCTTCTTCAGCGTTAAACATTACATAACATCGACGTTACAGCGCAGTGTCAATCGAATTGAAGATTCAGCTTCACCGATTTCCTTGAGTTCATCAGCAATACGTCGACGAATCAGTGTGCTGAAAAGTGCACAAGACAGTCGTTCTAAGAACAGCAAGCACGAACCAGCCGCGCATCCGACGAAAAAAATATAAAACGCGAACTTGAGCTCAACGGGTGATAAGCCCTCTTTGGCGAACTCGATTCGCTCCGCTTTCTCACAGTTGGGCGGACTAAAATCGTTAGTTCGCGTCTCCACGCGTGCGATAAAGCCGTGCTCATGCAGCAGCCTCGCAGCACGTGAAACCTCCTTCGTAATCGTCGCCTTCTTACTAATAGCAACGCCGATACACTCGACGGGAAGATCGTCGATCTTTTGCATCTGCACGCAACAGCGCTGAATTCGCTCAGGAAGGCGTTCGACGATCTTCACCGTATTGTCGACGTACAGTAGCGGTTTCTGATCGTTCGCTCGCCGCTCACGAACGCGCTCGCACGCGAAGACATCGGCAACCTCTCTCATGTCCTCTCGAAGGCGATAGGCAGAACGCGCGACGACGTCTGACGGATACTCCCTGTTCTGAAACCTGAGTCCAATTTGAAGCCCACTTGCGTTCAACGCCGAGTAGACTTCACGCACTTCTTCCCTCCGAAGCAGGTCGATGAGCTGATCGGTTGTGTAGCGTTTGTGCTTGCAAACGACGGTCATCGTGTCGGTCATCTGCGCCGCGTAGAAGACATCGAGCATGAATTCAGCGAACTCGCCGCAAAGGACGATCGCGATTACCGATCGAAAGGCATTCAGCTTCCAACGAACCACTTTCGCTTCTTTACCGAAAATCGAGACCATACTTTCCGGAAGAAGAAGGCAGAGGAATGCGGCGATGCCGGCGAGAGCGTACGTGTAAAGATCGAACGCGTTAAGTGGTTCAACGCAAAACATCGCCTTCTCGCGATCGATGACGTACGAGTTCGACGAGACGAAAAGCGGTGGACTGAAATCGATCGATTTCATGCGCTCTGCGGTGAAAGTTGCATCGGGAATACTTATATCGATTTTTCCGGCTTGGACATCACGAATAATCGCTGAGAAAGACAGGTAGTTGTCAGCGTAGAGGCACGTGACGTGCAAAATCTGACAAATTAGTGATATAACTTCCGTAAACTTTGTTTGATTGTAGTAGCTTGACAAAGTGCCGACGGTGATGATGAGCTTTGTGGAAAGAGTTTCGTTCATTGTGCCTGCTTTGGACTCAGTTTTTTTCTCGAACTATTATTACGTTGCCCAGCACGTAGAAGTAAAACCGGAAACACCTTGCAAAATGTACAAAATGAGATTTGTGTTGTTATGCTATGTTACGCAAGCTGAGCACAACACCGACTTTTAGCAAGCAATGAAACCCGAGCGCAGGAAAGAAAATTGCAACTTCAATCTGAGTTATTAAAAAATCCTACAAATGTCTTAGCCTTCGACGTAAGCGAGCGATACGCAAGGTGTTTCTTATTCACAGCGCTAACGTCCACCCTACGCAGGAGCGACCATAGTTGAGGGGAGGGCCGCTGATCGGCAAGCGATGATGCACAACTCGCACCGAGTGCAGCCGCAGCGCGCATGCAAAGCAGAACGTACGTCCTCGAAAGAATTTTTAGCCCTCGAAAGCGAAATAAGTAGATTTCAGCCAATAGGAATTGCGCACATCGCAGGAACAGGCCAATAAAAGGTCAGAGAACAGGCAACCACTATCTGCAAGCGATGTCCATAGGCTCTCCTTTCCGAGCGGCTCCAATGGTGCAGACGCGACTGAATGAGATAGATTTCATTTATTCACACACAAATAACGCGCTATTTGAGGATGCCTTGACCAGAAAACATAACAAGCTAAAAACTTCGCGGTTCTCGTCGCATCTTCTCGGCGGCAGCAAGTTGCTCCTTCCGCTTTTTCATCTTTTCGTATTCGGCCTCGAGTTCGGGGCACAGGAAGCCCGATCTGCTTGCATCAAGCTAGAAAAGAAAGCCCCCTGCTTAGCTTCACGGAGTTTTCGGGGGTTCGGCGATTACCGTACTTTTCCACTTTTAGCCCCTCCCTGACATAGCCCACGGGAGCCACAAATGGCGGGGGGGGGCTAAATTTTGAAAAACAAGTTTTTTGTTTCGGTCACTCAAATACGACTTTTACTTCTCAGCCATGACCGCTTTGCTGGTCACAATAGCACAAAATATTGACGTCGTTCGAAAAAAGTTCGCCGCACAATTATGTTTTAGACTATCTACGATAGTTTCATTCTGTTTTCTCATATTACGCACGCTCTACAATGCTTGTTAACCCAACTTTGCGGTGACGATAAAAGCTTCTGCCGCCATTTTTTGCCCCGCCCCGGGGCTATAAATGGCAGGGGGAGAAGCTCAATTTGGAAAAAATGTTTTTCGGTCTAAAATGGCTAAAATCAAGTTATGCGCCCCGGGGCTATGAGTGGAAAAGTAGGGTACTTTCAGAACATGTTCCAGAAAGGCGCATATTTATAAAGGCTTCGAACATCGTGTTCCTGATGTTCTAGCCAAGACGTTCTAAGCTCCTTTGTTTTCTGCGCTTACCTGGCAGGTCAACCCAACCAGAACCTTCACTAGAACATGTTCTACAAGTGTTCCAAATGACCGGCAATGTTTATCTCCAGGTCACGAACCCACGAGCTCCTTTTGTAAAATGTTCTTAAGTCAATAACCGGAACATGCATAGCAAAGTGTTCCAACCTCCCTCGCGTGGGTATGCTTACCGTATACAAGTAGATACAGTGGACGTTCACGAGCGGAAGTGGGTCCACATCGTGCCAGTCCGATGAGTGCATCTGGCTGTCACAGACGACGAACACGTGGTCCTTTGGAACCCTTCCGTCAGCACCAGGAACGACTTCGCCGCTGAGTGCGACGATGCGCTTGCACAACGAGTGTGAATGCTTTGGATCGTGAATTCCAACAATGTCACCCCTGCAGACAGCACAAAAAGAGGCTTCCCAGAGAAGCGTTACATGATTTCCCCTCTCAGCCAATCACGCTCACCGCTTTAGCTTCCAGAGACTGTCGCACTCAAGTTTGAGCGCTATACTGAGAGCGGATTCTGGGATTGTTGGTTCCATAGACTTGCCATAGCCGGGCTAAACAAGGCGTAGAACGTTGAGCGAATGCTAACAAAATTTCAACGTCTTGAAATTCTCCAATTTTCCACAAAATTTTCAATTTTTTATTCATTTTCAAATTTTAATTAAAAAAATCAAAATTTGAAAAACTGCTTTAATAAAAATTGTTTGATCTTATTTTAATAAAAAATAAGAAAATAATACTAAATACTAATAAAAAAATAATACTAAAATCAATAAAATAAATAAAATGATAATAATAAAATAAGAATAAAAATATTTGATCTTATTTTAATAAAAATTTTACATATTAAAAAAACAAACAGATTTGAAGCTACTGCTAAACGAATACCAAGTCCAGCTGGAGATTTTTAAAGCCATACTCCTTGAAGATGAACTCGAGTTCATTCCGATTCTTCTCGATGATTTGCGCAGCGAAGCGCCCGAGATGAGCGCGCATGCTATAGAACACGATCTCCTTCTGCGAGAGACTCCGAAAGACCCGCTCGAGCTGCTCAAAGTCCGCTTCGAGACGACTGCAGAGAAAGCCGGACGGTTCGGGATAGAGCTAGAAGCGAGCCAGCGAGAAACCAATATGCAATGTAGCTAATATAACGATTGACGAACAAATTTTTTGAATATTTTTCAACGTAGCAAAAAATAGCAGCTTGTCTCAAACATTCTGATTTCAGAAGCTATTTCTGTTACACCAATTTGTTGAAAACTTTCGAAAAATCCCTTAAAGTAAAATTTAATTCGAAATCATTTTATACTCGAAAATAGTTTACGATTTCAAATTTAGTCAAGAATCAAGCATGGGTACGTTAATTCCTCGGTGGTCCCTGGTGGGGATCCCCGTCCCCCCGACGATTTTTATCAATTTTTTTAGGAAATTCTGACGAATTTCGCCCTTTTTGACCACTTTTTTGCACTTTTCTAAGTTTTTCTTAAAAGCTTTTCCTAAAAATTAAAAAATTTTTCCTTTTCATCAAATAACATCAATTTTGCCAATCCATCGAAGATCTAGCATCTCTAACAAGAAAAATTGTTGACTTTTAATCAAAAAGATTTATTCTAATTAAGATAATTAATTTTTTCGTCGGTTTGCCTGGTCACTTAAATTGATTTAGTGTTAAAATTATATGTGCATCTTATTGACGACGCATGCCTTGTAGATAAGCCGAGAGTGCAGACGATGGAGCTGAAGAACGCGCCTCTCGGGCATGCCAGGATTATCGGCGCCAACGTGGAGTCGATCGAATGGCACCCTGTGTGGGAGAAGACGCCCAAAGAAGCTTGTCGGCTGACCCGGCTCAATGTCACCGGGTGCAGCGATCACTCGTCGCGCCACCGTCTCAGCGCCGCTCTCAGCAACGCCCACAATCGAATCCCTTAAGAACAAAGAGATTACCTATTTTCATTAAATCATTTTTGGCGCTTAATTTCTTTTATCGAAAATTATTTTTCTCAGCATCAATCTCACTCTTCAATCAGTCGTCGATCCTCATCGTGCTCGATTTTGACCGCAAGACAAACGCTTCCGTCAACGAGCGACGGTTCCATCGAGGAGCCGGCATGCTAAGAATAAAACTCGTTGCACGTTTTCAACACACAAAATATATCGAACGTACGCGAAGAGCGTGCAAACTGGACAGCTCCGCAGCACCCTGCGGGGTTTGCCGATAGAGCTCTATGAAGGCCAGATGGTCTCTATTCACGGCGCTAATCTCCACCCCCTCCAGCATCGCCGAAAGCGCCGCCGACGGCTTGTAATTCGCCGACATGGAAGCAGCCCGACAAAGCAGCACCGCCGCGCGTCTGCCGAGCAGAAGAACGCATCTTCTCGAGAACATGTTCCGCCCTTTAAAAAGAACGCAAAATGCAAAAAACAGCAGTTTTTCATCACGGAAGGGCAAAAGCAAGTTCTCATCAAAAGGGCTGCACGCTAAAGGCTCATCCGAAGAGCTCTTGCTCTCCTACCGGGACTACAAAATGCAAACAAGTTAGCTTTTAAGCCTCTAGCCACTTTTAGTAAGTTTTAGCATTTCAAAAGTCGCAAAAGCCACTAGAACAAACGCCGTAGTGCAGCAAACGGCCTGCGCAGTGTATCTTTTAAGCCTCTAGCCGTTGGTTTCATCGTCCTCTTCCGCTCGTACTCGGCCTTCAGCTCGTCGCACACGAAGCCCGATCCGCTCGCGTCGAGCTAGAAACAAACCAGCTCCCGTTCCAGCTAGTAGGGTGTCCCAGAACAGGACACAGCATGTTCTACAGGAAAGATCGTTCCGAGACGAACGCTCACCGTGTAGAGGTAGAGGGAGTTGACGTGAGCAACCGGCACCGAGCTCTCGTTCTCGCCGACGATCAACACGTGCTCGTTAGCGAGCTTAGGGCGACCCGGGACAAGTTCGCCGCCGAGCGCAGCAATGCGACCACATCTCGACGTCTGGTGCGAACGCTTCGGGTCGCGAATGCCAACAATGTCACCTCTGCTTGCAGAGAAAACACGAAAACCACTTTTTACCCAAAACTGGTCCTGACCGGTTTTTGCGGAGAAACACGGCAAGCTTACCGCTTAAGCTGCGAGCGACTGTCAGGCGCAAGCTTGAGGACGACATTGGCAGCCCTACTGCGTATCAGCGGCTTCACCTCATGGCCGAGCTGAAGAACAATCCAAGCTCGCGTGAACCGCAATCGTAATTTCATTAAAACTTTCCCACAAAAGTGACCACTTTTCTCCCACTGTCTCTCACTCTTAAGCACTCATTACACATTCAATGGCGAGATTTTTGGCGCCACATTGTTCGAAGATAAACCGCAGCTGATCGAGATTCTTCTGCACGATTGAAGCGTCGCCGAGACGGGCGTCGAGGACAAGGAGTAGCTTCTCCTCAGCGCTCGTGCTCGCATAAATGAGCTCGTGTTCTCTAAAGTTCCTTGCGAGACGACTGCACAGAAAACCAGACGGTTCGGGATAGAGCTGGAAAAGGCGAAGAGCGCTTGAGGAAGAGGAATTCATACTAGTGAAAGCAAAATCACATTCGCAGCGCACGACGATTAAAGGTCAACGAGAAGACGTGACAGATTTCGCACAATTGTGGCAGTCCCCAAAAATCGGTAATCCCTGCTGACCTTGTAGACAAAACGACAACGAACGGCGCCGAGCTCGAGAACGCGCGCGGGCACATCCGGATTGACGGCGCCGACGTAGAGCCAATCAGATGGCACTCTGCTCGGCAGAAGACGAAAGGAGCTCGCGAGTTCGCCGGGAAGAGGGCCGCCGGGCGACGCGATAACCCGTCTTGCCATCGTCCTCACTCTCTCATCATCCGCGCCATCTCCACTCTCAGCAACGCCCACAATCGAATCCCTACCAACGACCAAATTTTATCAAAAAATCAATAAAAAGTTTTTGTCATTTTCTAAATTTGTTTCTCTACCCCCCTCAAAAATGTGCCCTTACGTACAGTGAGAGATCCTCGACGTTGACGACTTTCGCCGCTAAGCAAATGCTGTCATCAACGAGAAAGGGTTCCATTCCGGCTCCCGTGTGCTGAAAAAACCGGTTTCGAATTTAAGTGTCCTCCTCTAAGATAGGCTTGGTAGTTGGTGGAAGCAAAAGTTTTTGCTCCCCCCCCCGCCCCCGGAAGCCCCTGGGGTGCCCGATTTCTGAGCCGAAATTTTCAATGCAAAATATAATAGGGGTACCCTTGCTAAAATGGCGGGACACTGGTCGAGCGTAGTGGTAAGGGGTACCCCCTGCTAAAAATGTTTGCACTTTCAAAAATTTGCCCCAATGGTAGGGGGGCAGCCCCAAACTACCAACCCTATCTAACAGCTGTTCGGAAGACACCCCAAGCATACCCGGACAATATGCAAATCCACAAGCTCCGAAGCACCCGACGGCGTCTGTCGCCACATGTCTATATAAGCGAGATGGTCCTTATTGACAGCTCGAACGTCCACCTCTCGCAGCAACGCCGAGATCTCGCTCGAGGGCTTGTGAATTGCCGAAAAGGACGCCGCTCGAGAGAGCAGCGCCGCCGAGCGTCTCTCCAAGAGAACAACGCCCGTCCTCGAAAGCATGCTAGCTCTTCAGGCCTTCTCCCGTGCTTTCTACGACACTCTAAATGGACAAACAGGGGAAAACTTGGCCTGTCAACTTGAGCTCAATTCTGATTGGTCGGACTTAGGGGCACTCGAATCTGATTGGTCACAAGTGAAGCGTGTGACTACGCTTTCTAAATCGAAGCAAGAACGCGTTCCCGGCTGTGAAAGCGCGTTTTTAAATCAAAAGCCCCTTCTTCCAGCACAAGCACATAAGATTCTTGAATGTCACTCAAAGAAACAGTTTCATCGATACACGTTTCCCTTAGGTTTTTTGCGCCGCTTCACTCAGCAGCATCTCGTTGCTTCATATTTCTCGCCGCGTAAGCGGCCGCCAGGTCGGCGCACAGGAAGCCCGATCCGCTCGTATCGAGCTAGAAAGAAGAAACAAATAGGGTTTGCACAGTATTTGCAAGCTTGTAGCCAGCACAGCATAGAAATAAATAGAAGTACGCACAGTGTACAAGAAGATCCACTGGACGTTTCGGAGCGGTACGGGACCCACGTCACGCGACTCGCTCGCGTTGTCGCCAACGACAAACACGTGACCTCGCGGAATGTTGAGGCCCCCGCGGATGACGTCGCCGCCGAGGGCGACGATCCGTGTAGCCATCAGCCGGCTGGGTTGACCGGGGTTGAGAACGCCAACAATGTCACCCCTGCAGAGTGCAGACCGGCACACTTTAGGTGACTATGCCAGTTCTCCGAGCCAGAAAAACGGGTTCTGCAACAGGTTTTCGCAATAAAACTGGTTTTCTCTTTTGACTCACCGCTTGAGCTTCGCCAAATCGTCGGGTGCAAGCGTGCGCGCAATCGAGACCGCCGTGTCGCGCATCGTTGGCTCCATCGAACGACCGCCGCCGGGCTGCAGACAAGGCGGCAGGGTGTAGCGGCTAGCACAACTATCTTTACATGCCCGCTCTATCGTGTGCATGTACTCAAAAATACACAAAAAGCAATACATTTAAATAAATGCCATTTTTAATATTTAAAAATGAAAAACTAAATTAATTATAGTCAGGCAGGAAGACAGGGTAGGGGAGGGGGTACCCCTGGCTCATCCGGAGAGGGGCCCCCTCCCGGGAGCCGAAGGAAGAAAATTTTTTTGCGACGCTCGCTTGGCTCGCGGCAGTTCTACACAACCAGACGATTTTAGCGTTTTGCTGCGCGATTTTTGTAATCTAGTAATCCAGTTTTGCAGAGGTTGACGAGAGAAGTAAAATAAAGACAGAAAAGCGCAGGTGGAGGTACCCCCTCACTCGGCCGGAAGGCGCGTCCCGACTCCTCTTGCAGGGTCATCACACAATTCAAATTACGATGCGTACTCTATTCAAACTGAGTCAAAAGATGCCCAGTGGCTATGCTCCTCGTGCCTCGCCCGTTCGCATGCCGGGCACCAAAACGCATCCCCTTTTTCATCGAAAACGACACGAGCCAGCGGAAGACATCCCGACGCGCCACTCCACCCGTCCGAAATATTTTAAATGGTTCAAAAAATCAAGCTCATCGAGAGAAACTCGATTATAACCTTCGTTTCACTGTACTACGTTCCTGTGTTGATTTATAAGCGTTTGAATTTTTGAACCATCAGATGCGTTTTTCGGCTCTGCCAACCCTACTTTAATCCCCCCCCCCCACAAAATTT
>JAQGBB010001913.1:0-12141 GCA_034691745.1 Prismatolaimus dolichurus | reverse complement strand
CATCAACAGTAGCAAGAGATAAACATTGTCCCCGCGGTCATCGCGATTGTGGGTTTGACCTGAAATGTCTGATAAGTGAGCATCTTTATCAGGAGGGCGGCGAGGACGGGAAATAAATTTGTCCATCACACGCAAAAAAGCTGGGACATTATTGCTTTTGATCGACTTCGTGGATCGTTCATGAGAACGATGAGCCAGACGTCGCGTGGCACTGCTGCGTTCTCTCTCGACAGCGGCTGAACATATTCGAAATAGGAGGCACTTTCACTAGAAAAGCAATGTACGCACACTTGCAGCTGCCGCAAAAGCAAACTGAAAGGCGCATGCACTCGCTTTACAATGGAAACGCATAAGCTCAAATGTATTCCGTCGACCGCTTCGAAGCTTCAGACTACGTCGCCGCCAGTCTGAAAGAAATTGTTTAGACAGACATGGCGAAATGGATGGGAGAGCGATCGCAGCTAACGAATTCAGATTGAGCTAGAGAAACAGTCGTTTCACTTCCGCCGTCGTCATGATCACTCACGACACTCACTCTTGAAAAGCAAAAAAGAAATAGTGAAAAGCATTTCATACTGATCCAAGGAGTTTCAAAACTCGTGTAACTGTCTATCGTTATTCACAATCCATTGAAATATTCGAACAGCTTTGGTACTCATAGCGTAGGATACGTTTCCGCTTATAGCCTCACCAGTAGTGCCTGGTGGCCACACGCTGGGGCGTTAATTGGAACAAGTCGGATGTACCGGTGCTCGAAGCCCACTGACGCAACTTGCCAACTTTACGAGTACAGTGTGAGGGAAATGCGAATACAAATTTTCAGTCAAATTCGTGAACACATTCTGGAGTTAGGGGAAGTTGACATAGCATATACCAGCGGACCTAAACCGCCGATGACAAAAACCATCGATGACACTGTATTTTAAGGGTACACACAAAATTTCAACCAAATCCGTTCGCACATTCTGGACTTATGCGAAAAACATGCTATTTTTACGTGTGAGTGGATGAGTGGACACTGTGGATCGGCGTTCTCGGGGAGCAGTAGACCCAGGGAACCAATATACACTGGCACCCCTACGAGTCCTAGGCTATCTATAGAAAAAGGAATTAGCCCGCTGGCCCTCTTGGTTCGAGAGGTACGATATAGACAGTCAGACACCTCCGATTGCGTAAGGCACACACGTGCGTCAGTTCCTGAAAGGCTTTTGTTTCAGAGGGCAATATGCGGGAAAGTACGGTCACTATTCCACAAGCTTTCAATTGTCATGCTTGAAGCGGTGCGGATCAAACTTACCAGTTGTACGAGTACTTTGGAACCACGTCCACCAGCCGCGGCCTCGCTGACGTCAGCAACAGCTATCAATAACCGTTTGCTATCTTTTGTCAGTGCGGTAATAAAGCGAGGGTTAGTCGAAAGCGTAAATAAATCGCTGAAAGCATTCCACCTGCACGCAAATGGACATAGCAGTAAGCATACCTTGTGAAATGGCTAACAGTTGGCACATTGGTAGCGTCGTTGATCGGCGGGCAAATTGCTTGTCTAAAGGCAACAATAAAACGTTTAACGTTGAGGCGGATAACGACGCTTCCGCCCCGCTGATCGCCGAAGAAGCGGGAGGCACCACCCACGAGTTGGTGAGTTACGTCGTCATCATATGTTAGCTATGCTTCACGTTCTGTGGGATTCCTTTAGTGCTGAGCATTTGAGGCTCGCTGCGCCAGTCGAACTCAGTGAGTAGAACTCACATAAAACATTTCGTCAACAAGAACAACATCCAATAAAGCGTCCGCTGCACTCTCACAAGCTCGCAGTGAGCAACGACCGACTAGTTACTCGTAAAGTAAACTCTGAAGAAGCTCAACACAGGAGGATCAGGAGGGAAAATTCTCCTCCAGTTTGCTGTCTAAATAAGCGCCAGTAGGGACTACTAGTTTCCGACTTTCGAACAAACGTTTAGGAAGAAAGCGCAGCGGCAATTGCCAGCCGTCTGATGTAGGCGAAAAGGTAAGCGAGAGTGAGCTGCAACGAACGCGTAAGATAGCAAAGCGATGACCGACTCGCTTGCCTCCGCACAGCGAACTTCGAACTAACTTGAAAAGTTGTGGCACGTGAGTAGGTGTGTACCGACTGCTCACTCGTAGGTAGCTCGGCCTCGTCTGTTGTGCGGTTCGCCTATTGTTAGCTTCACACAACAGCCAGACGAGACGAGAGACCCGGTCTATTTGCGTACAATGCAAAGGGCGTAGGCCGATGATGAAAATCTTCATAAAGATCTGCACGCACGCCTGCTTATGCACTAATGCCGAGTCGCAGCCGCTGAGTTTGGGATGCGGCTGGAATGGCAGTGCAGTGCATCCGGGTGGGTTGGGCGACAGAGGGCATAAGACGACGAAGATATATCTCACTCGTCGCCGTCGAATTCCATCGTGCCGCAAATGACGTCGCACGACGGCCGGCGTCGAATTGCCAGTTATCGCTAAATTGGTTGGATGGATGGAGTTGTCATTGGTTGCGTTCGCAGAAGTTCGACAGTTTGTTAGTAGACACGCACAGGCAAACGGCGCGTTCTTCGCCCGAAGGTTAGAAAGATTGGAATTCTGTGATACGAACGACGAGTTCTTACTGCATACCCCCATCGAATAGTGGAGCAAACACTCCCATCTCCATGCGTGTCGCATGCCTTCAAAGTAGGAGAAATCGCCAGTGTCGATCGATGGTTCGCGAACGGTGCATGAAATCCAACCCAAGTAAAACGGGGCTCGTGTAAGTTTGAAAACCAAACGCAATTTAGATTAATACTGAGATGAACACATTTTGAGTTTGCATCTGAGGAAGATTTTCAGCATTGATCAAATTTCTGCGTTGGACTTCGAAGTCGATTCGCACGTAACAAAAATGAAAATGTACTGTATTTTCTTGATTAATCCCACCCAGGGATTATTCGATTTTTGCCATTTTGGACCAAAGTTTTTACAATATAATAATCCCTAGAATATAATAATTCTAAAAAATTGATAGAATAATTCCCGGGGTGTGACTAATCATGCGAAGGGGATTAATAAAAAAATACGGTATCGAATCGATTCAATTGGGCAGTTTGGGCTCAAAAATCTTTAGAGATTTCTTTTTGACACCGAAAAATCGTCGACTTTAGGGGTCTTTCATAAAAGCCGTCCGAGAAAAATTTGAATCTTTGGACCTTCCCCTAAGCTTATGTGGACATTTACATGTTAAAAATAGGAAATGTCCACAAAAAATTTAAATTTTCAGATTCCCACCCTCCCTAGCCCTGGACGTCTTTCGTGGAAGCTCCCTTAACCCAGCGTTTCACATACGTTTTATTTTCCGGGGGGTATCAACAAAATCCGGGGGTCACGGCACCACATTGCTACTTTTCTACACTAGTGATCCAAAAAATCCGAGGGGCCATTGCAAAAATCTGGGGTACCATGGCCCCTTCGGGCACCCCCGTACGTGAAACACTGCCTTAACCGTCGCAGCATACGATTCTTCGATGTGGTCTTCTCCGATTTGGTTGGATTTCGCACGGTATAGCTTTTGCGAAGATAGAAAAACGCACTTGCACTTTCAAATGGCTTAATCACCAGTGAACAACGCCGACGGCCGACGTCGGCGACGATACAACGCAAATGGCAGTTTAGTACTCGTGACGGTGTTGTTGGTCGGTTGCATGACTGCGAACGCACATTTCGATCGCGTGAGTCGAGGACAACAAGGGCCTCCGCCGAACAATTCGCGCCTGCTGATTGAGAAGTTTTCAAGTTCGACGCAAATGCGTGCGAGCAAGAGGCAAGATTTTCAACGTTGATGAATGCTCTACCAACTGAACACTTGTGCAGGCAGGAAGAAATACTGCCCTAATCAGGCGACAGTTTGACTGTCGTAACCGCCCAGCCGATACGATCTGTTCTGTGTGAGGGCGCAACTCTCGAAAAACTTCTCGTTCGCGCAAGAAATGAATGGAATGGATGTCGCTGGAACAAACCGGTAGGCGAGACCATGAATGCTGATGTGTAAAAGTTTTACACCAAAACGACGTGGTCGTTAAAAAAGTTTGAAATTACACAACTTTTAAGTCCCAGAGAAGAAGACATTAAATTATATTTACTGTCAAAAATGCGCTATTACGATCTGGGCCCTTGTTTACCTTCCATATAGGTTTTTCGTTTGTCACCCTCCAAGCGGGCGCTAATTTGAAGAAAAAAAGGCACCGTTTGCAAAAAAAATTTTCACGGGGTTGTAAGCGGAAAAGTACGATATTACTCAACAGTGCCGCACATGGACTAGTAAGCGCCCAACTATCCACGAACTTGAACCCAAAACCTAGGTATTACCGCGTTTACACATGTTATCAACCAAACTTCAGCAATCGCCTCAATTTGACCAAGAATAAATGCTATGGGAACAAGACTTACAGAAGCAGGTCAAACGTAGGTTTTAAAAATACCGCATCTACCGTCAATTTTACATGCCATAGTCTCATACAGCTGCACAATTATAGCTTACATAATAAGTCTAATCGACCAAAAATTGTTTTGCTCTTCAAGTTCACTTTTGAACTGTTCACGAGTAGAACGTGAGAACAGATTGCTGATTGCCACGAACCAGCAGAACGGGTGGGAAATCGCGAGTGAGGTATTCAAGCCAAGCCATGTACAGTGCGCTTGAGCACACTGACTTACGCGGTACTGGCAAGGTCCTAAAGTAGTAAACTAGCTCGCTTGATTCATTTTGCTGACAGGGTAAAGGACTGCTTACAGAACCACGAGGTTCGAGTTTTTTGAATGCTCTTCGAGGAGCTCGCGAAGTCGAATGTGCCGGTAGGTCTGAAATCGCATAGGATCTAATCGGTGCTTCGTCCAACAAAAATAACTTTTAAACAAAATACAAAATACACCTTGTCTTTCATTGCTAGTAGCTGTGGTCTCGTGATGTAGCCCTCGCTTGTAAGACTTTCGAAGTCGTCGAATTCGTCGTCTGTTGGGGGCGTTTCGACGATGAACGTTTTAATTAGATCGTTAAACTGTTTTAGTCTGCAAAGACCAGGACACCCACGTTGCTTTTGGTTCCACAGTAACCTCTTCAAATTTATGGTGGTACTCTTTTTGACAAATTTTAAAGCATCGATCTAAAGCGTCCGGAAAAAGTCGACAGGAGTGGCCTTGTTTAGACTGCATACGTTGTTCTACATGAAAACGTAAGGCGCGTGGCTAGGCGTTAAGTAATGTTCCATTGTTTAAAGTTCATACTCTCTCATTGCTATCGATGGTCTCCACAGGCTTCCTGTAGACTTTTTCTGGGCGCTTTAGTTTCTATGGTCAAAACCATAAATAATTTATTCCAAAATAATTTTAGAATAAAATTATTCTCAAAATCGAATTGAGTGGCCTGAAAAATTCCAGGAGTCTAATCTAATGATTTGCATCGAGCTAATCGATTAGCTTCAGAATTCAATAGAAGCGAATAACAAATGTTTCTAAATCAGAAAAAATCTTGACCTCAATCCCGCGTGAACAGGGTTATTCTAACTCCTTTTCACCGTCATTAGCATACTATTCGACACCTTTCAGGATCTGGCTCCTTCGCCAAGTCCGGCACCACTTCGATATCGTCAAAACGAATTCGAAATTTGTTCAAAAGTGTCACCATGCTGAAAATTTGAGTTCAGTACATGAGGTTTCGAACTCAAAGCCAGACAAACTTCTGCTGCTCCGTCTTCAATGTCGCAAGAGAGTTCGACAGCGTAAAGATCCGCAGTCTCGCCCCCTGAAAGCTCGTCTTGTTCGTGGCGAGCAAATGCGGAAGAAGCAAGGTCAGACCTGCAATATCAGACCTAATATTAAAAAATTCAATTCAAATCGGAATCTCCGTTTGCCTCCATCGTCAGCAAGCCACCAGACATCGACAACAGCGTCCTTGATCTTCCTCTTGAATTGATTGATCGAAGCAATCACCTCGCGTTGATTCTGCGTGAAGTCAGCTTGCTCCAAGTTAGCACTCGAACCCGCTTGTTTGACATTCCTCAGATCGACTGAGCTCGATGGTTGATTGGTGATGTTCGGAGTCTTTGACTCAATGCATGGACACACCTTTGCAACCAAGTGACGTCCCTTTGCAGCACACCCGTTTTGCTTTTCACCCTCGCCGGTAGCGGTGGTGTCGTCAAATGTTGTTTGTATCGTTTCGTTTGATCCACGCTTTTTTTCATGATGCACTAAAAGTTTTTGATGTTCAACAACTTTCGAGCCTCAAACTGGGCCATTTTCGATACTTGGAGTGAATAGGGTGGCAAAATGGCGCGCGCTGCCCCGTCCCCCAATGGGGCAAATTTTTAAAAATCCTCCAAACCGCCAACGACATTTTTTTCAAGTTTTTTTCTTAAAATTACATTATTTTTGAGCAAATAGCGTGACTGAATTGTTCTGTTCACTAGGGCGTACAATTTAACACTGTTAGTGATGCATATTAGCTTGATCTGGGGCTTAAAAAATTTTGTTAAAAAATGGGGATAGAGTAAAATTTTTGCCCCCCCCCCCCCACCCAAACCCTAGAGTGAACTGCGTACCCGGCATATCGTCAAGCGTGTCCAAACTATCTACCGACGCCATCGTGGCTAATGACACCGTACGGTGGCGTTGCTTGAGATGGTCGACAGAAATGTGATGTCGAAGTGTCGAGTCCAAATCGCTAATACGATAGAGGTCCATGAGCTCACTGTAATCGGTACCATTCGGGAGTCGCAGCATTGCAACCGAAAGGTTTGCTTCGAACGCATCTCTGAAGCGTGCTATCGATTTTAGATTATTAATTGCAAGGAAATTTTATTGGAATTGTACGGCGAGGCATTTGCTTCAAATTTATTTTTTATTTTTTGGCCCGAGGAACGTGTTTCAGTGCGAGGAATTTTGCTGCAAAAGTGAAAAATAATTAATTCGTGCGAGGAATTTTGTTTCAAATTAATTAATTTTTTTCTTTTTGTACAAGGAATTTTGTTTCAAATTAATTAATTAATTTTTTCGCTTTTTTGTACGAGAAATTTTGTTTTACCAAAAAGTGAAAAAATTTAATTAATTAAATGCTTCGCCGTAGAATCGTGCTTTTCGCAATACGCACACAATAATATTGTAGTACTCGTTGACCTCCAAAAGGACCGAATCAAGCCAATTCGACTTGTACCCAAGAAAGAGAATATTAGGTCTCATCCGACCAATGCCAGCAGTCTGCAAAGATAGTCAAGCCTCATCAACCCCTTCAAACTTTGATTCCCCTCACCTGAATAAGTGTTTGCGTTCCCTCTCGAAGTGAACTAGCGATAACAGCACTATAGAATGACTTGACTCTGCGATGCCTGAACCACCGCCAGACCTCCTCTCGATAGTTATGCACCATGCGAATAAGATTCGAGACATTCTGTCTGACATGTTCGTGATCGGTGAAAAATACATGCCCACAGATCATCAAACTAGCTGCATCGCGTGTGATACTGTTCACGAAGTCGCATAGTACAGGACGATCGAGTGGATTTCCGGAGAGTACAAGAATCTGTGGTCGATAGGTTTTCACGTGCTCGCGTGTGTACTGTAGACGTTGCATTAAGCGGAGAGCTTGGGTGTAGATGTTTGCTTGGGTGCTTGAACCCCAGTTCACGTCTGGTCAACGAACAGCTTGTTAACAAGGAGCTATTTTGACAGTTCCGGCTTGCTTGCTTGTTTACCCGGTTTTCTTCGAAGAATATAAAGGTAGAGGACCGCGAGAACGATAACGGTAATCAGCGCTGTTTGCCTCAAAAATGTGCTTGGTATACGTACGCAAATTGTGGCTTACGCTCTCGGGCGATCTTACCACATCATAACGAACATTACGGTAGTACAGAGTAGAGCGCCGATGAGTGCCAGCCACTTGTTATAATATTTGAATGACGGTCGAAAGCCTAAGAAATATTATTCATGGATAGCACCGCAATTTCAGATGAAATGAGTGTACAGTCATTTTCCCTCACTTCGTTTTCCTCCCCCAAGATAGGATCCCTCAAAATACCGTAACTCGTCGTACAATTTCTCGCTCAGTGATATATGGTATGTTATACATAATATATATGGTATATGGCATGATATATGGTACATGATATAATATATGTTATATTACGCTTTTGACATATGGATAGGATATACATTATATATGATACATTGCATATATGTATGATATAATAATGGTTTATTGTGATAAATGTATGACTATATGATTGTGTGAATATACGAAGATTTTCAAATTATGTGAAACTTTACGGTATCATTTTTGTGAGAGGGAGCTATCTTGCGGAGAAAACCAAAGTGGGGGAAACTATGGTAATTCGTGCTAACCGGGTGAATTCGCGATGGAAGCGTCGAAACAGGCGTAGTTAACAAGCGCATACGAAGCCAGATAAAAGTTTGAAATGATTGGTGCGATAATATTCAAATCAGCTAAAATAGTCAAAATTTAGAGGAAACAGCAGAGTAGATCTGCCGAAAGCGCACCGATACAAATGACGCCACATGCGATTACAAAAGCGAGCAAGTAAGCCCGACGAGGTTCGTTGCCCTTGCCGTATCCTTTGCCGAAGAAGTGGAGATAAGGATATATCTTGTCGTTAGCAACAGCCTAAGATCCCACCCCTCATTTTTGCGATTGAATGAGGAGCAACACTTTGGGGCTCATCCATATATGACGTCACGTAAAAATTCAAATTTTTCGACCCCCCGTCACCTGGTCTAACACATAAACATAGGCTATCTTTTGCACATAGCGTCACCTCCCATGAAAAAATTTTGGACCCCTCCCACTCGGCAGGTGACGTCATATATGGATGACCTTTGAAGCTTTTCGGCCTCATCACCTGAAAGATTTTTGGAGCGGACACCAGACAAGCCAACCCCGAACTTAGCGTCGCTGCAAAGACACCAGCGGAAATGAGCGGACCCCAACCACTTTGTCGTGCCGAGACCTGCGTCAATTTTACGAATGAATAGAACGCCTTTTAAGCCTCGCACTTTGTCCAACCTGAAAATCGTGCATAAGCCCATATTCGCACGTGAACTCAGTTGAATTACAGAACACTGTAGAGTTTCCAGACGCCTCTCGTTGATAACTCGCGCCGGCCATCCACGTGAAGGCAATATAGATGACATCAGTCACCAAGATAGCAAGAAGTGTTCCTTTCGGAATCGCCTTCTGGGGCTCTTTCAAATCCCCGGAAATGTTCGCACCAGCAGCGATACCGGTGACAGATGGGAAAAAGATCGCGAAGAACTGAATGAAACCGAGTTGATCGGTGAAGGAGGGGAAGAAGTTCTCTTTAAACGTGTCCGCAGAAAAACCGACAAAACCTTTATCAAATGCGTCGTCAGACCGAGGGCCGATGAATGTCCCTACGACGTAGTTCGCGATTGCTGCTGTCAGTACGACGAGGAGGACAAGTTGCATCTGAAGTTGGAGTCTCATTCAATGAGGAGCTTACCGTACTTTCTTGATTAATCCCCCGGGAATTATTCAATTTTTGCCATTTTGAAACAACGTTTTTACAATATAATAATTCCCCAGGGGGATTATTCCAGAAGTGCCATTCAATGTGCTTTAAAAATATAATTTGTATAGCGCTAAATTTAGTGTGTGTAATGGAAACTCACTCTCCGACAATGTGCTCTGACCTCTGTCCAGCCCACTCTTTTGCTTTCGACCAAGAATTTTCCGCGTTACTACGTAAAAAACCATTTGCTGACTGGAAAAAACCATATATAATTAACTGACTTCTGAGAAAAAATTGCCAGAATAATTCCCCCTCCGGAATAATCCCCCGGGTAGGATTAATCAAGAAAATACGGTACTCGATTCTCGAACAAGCAGATTCGAACTTACAACAGCTTCGAACGTCAAGCCGATCAAGCAAATTCCTAACAAGACGGTGACAGTAATCAGACCGATGATGCGTATATTGTTGAGCTTGTCGGAAACTATTTCGACGCCGTTGTCCTTCAGTAAATCGAAGAGCGATTCGGAAAAGCCGACAACGTTTAGCGCGATGTTCACCATGTTCGCAACTGAGAAGATGATGCCGATGCTGCCGCCAAACTCGGGACCCAGTGAACGGCTCAGCATGAAATAGATACCACCTAGAAGGAGGGAGCCTTGGGCGAGTGGTTTTGCGCCTAAGCCTTAGCCTTAGCTTGGGCCTAAGCCTTAGCCTAAGCCTGGACCTAAGCCTGGGCCTTAGCCTGGGCCCAAGCCTAAGCCTTAGCCTAAGTCTCAGCTTGGGCTTTAGCCTAAGCCTGAGCCTAAGCCTGGGTTTTAGTGTAAGTCTGGGCCTAAGCCTTAGCCTGGGACTTAGCCTAAGCCTTAGTTTAAGCTTAAGCCTAAGTCGATGGTCTCTCAGAAAAACTTTCCTGAGAAAGTTTTCTGTCATTTCGGGGCGCAAGTCGTTATAGCACATACCGGCTTTGACTTCGCCGTTCGTGCAAATAGCACACATCGATAAGCATGTGAGAACGGTGACTGACGACGACAATAGAATGATCACAGTGGTCAAACCTAAAAACCATGCGACCATGGAATCCCATATCCCGTAATCGTTGAAATATAAAACTTCTCCAACTTCTCGATGCTGTTCTACGTCGAAACGTACCGATTCCAGCGTATCCGGTGATCCACGTAAGTCGAAGAAAGAGCATCACACCAAGAATATTGAGGGTACAACGAATCTGGCAAAGAAAAGAATTTCCAATTGCACTATTCGCTTATAATTTAATTCAAAACCTAGCGTAGCAGTATTACGTGCTATAAGAATAACAATGCAAGCAAGCAAATCAACTGCACAATTTGCGGCAGCCATCTTGCTTTCCTGCTTGCTTGCATTGTCATTACATTCTTATAGCACATGTCGGTAGAAAACGAAAAATTATAAGTGGATACGGTAAACTTATTGCAATATTTCAACGGACAACGGCAAAACATTTCGCGGACGCTAATTTTGAGCTAGCTATAGCTAACTTCGAAATCCCTACCAAGACACCCTTGATCCAACCAAATTTCGCTGATTGCGCCTGCTGTTGACCCTTTTTGTTTGCTTCCACATCTCTAGGCGTTGCAGCAAGTGTTGCGCCTTTCGGTTTCTGTATTACTCCGTCTGCTGATGGCGTAGCCTAAGGAAAAAGCGCTCGCTCCTCAGGTTCCAAAAAAGGTTCCAACTCTCGAACGCACATCCGCTTCCGACTTTGCTCCATCCATCGTCGACGATTCGTCGTCCGTATCATACGCCGTATGTTCATTCAGCAATTCGGCCAGCGTTGGCCGCATGACAGAAGGTCGCTTCAGCGACATGACGTTGCGATAGAAATCGATCGATGGAAGCCGCTCTATCGTATTATCGTATCTGAAACCTCAATTCACAGAAACGGTATTCATCGGTTTAGCACTGAAATTTACGCTTCATCTGCTTCCGCGCCGCTCGTTTCCATCGACGGACCATGGCTGTGATCCGACTCTTTGTCTACTTTCTCGTCGCCTTGGAAGAACATAGCGAACTTTTTTAGCGGTGTGTCGCGCTTTGCTTTGCTACGTAGGCTGCCAGTCGCCGATGGTGACTCCGATGACTGTCGATTCGTCTCGCGCAATAAGCTGTCGATGATCGGCAGGCTAGATTTGACAGTTTCGCCGCTTTCACGTGGAGAAGTGGGACTTGTTGGGCTTGGTTGCGCCATCTCAGAGTGTGATTTCTGGAACACATGTAGCTACTTGTTTTATATCGAAAGCAAGTTTTAAACTTCTCGCGCATGCTCGGTTGGGGGTCATTCACAATCCACGTGGACTCAAAAATGCCTTTTTAGACCCCCACCCCCGTTCGTGGACTTTTTAACACGTAGAGACAGGCTATCTTTAACATGTCGCGGATTTTCAGGCTACCCCCTCCCACCCCCCGTGAGTCCACGTGGATTGTGAATGACCCCTTGCACTTCTTCCCCCAATGTCGTTTCCCCCCAACGGGGTTCGACCATATATGACGTCATCAGACAATTTTGTACGACCGCATACGCTATGTGTATTATAGTGTGATATGCATTCTTTAGCATATGATATATCACATA
>JAQGBB010001912.1:0-12141 GCA_034691745.1 Prismatolaimus dolichurus | reverse complement strand
TTTTGCCCCCCCCCCCCAAACGCCAACCCTAAATTTGAGCTTTAGTGAACAAGCAAATTTATTTTTTATACTTTTCTACACTTCTCTATACTTGAAACTAGTGAGAATAAACGGTTCATGGGTTACGGTAGCGAACAAAGTTCGACAATGGAAACACACAAGATGACGTTCATAGGACACAAGCCTTGCTCATAAAATAACACAGCGAGAGTCGATAAAAGCTCAAACTTATACGTGCACATCCCAGCTATATCGTCGCTCACTGGTGTCGTAGTTCGCTGCGCAAATTAGAACAGGAGTCGCGACGAGAACGACGCTCGCAGCTACCATAAGAGAGACGAGGACGATTACCATCGCACTTCGCCCCGAATCCGCGCCGCTTCGTGGCGTCGGTGTATTTTTACCGAGCCAGAAACGTCGTCGATTCATCTCTAGCTCCGTGCACACGCTCACTGCGCTATCCGCAATTCCTTTGAATTCCATATGCCCATTCTTTCCATCTACCTGCAAGCGATTATTGCACACGTTTGTTCCACAATAGCACCCAATGCTCGACTGCGCCGAGACGTTACTCGGCAAGCACAACGATCGCGTTAGAGATGCCATAGCATCCGGCGATGTTAGCTGCTTACAGTCGTACGTTACGACTCCATTGTCCTCCCTCCACTGCGCGCAGATTTCCGAGTTGGCACAAATCTGCTTTTGAGTCTGAAGGCCAGCTTGACCACTGGTACCCTTGTAGCACGTTAGCCCGTTTCCGCTGGTGCCGTTGGTTTGAACCATGATTAGCTTCTTGAACGTACTATGAACGATGAACCACGTTACATTTTCGCTCGACGTAGAATTTGTCACCGCGACGAGCTCGCAACTCCAAAGACCTGTGTCGCCGGCGGTCACTGGGTTGATGGCCAATCCGGTGCCGTACTCAATTGGAATGAGATAGCCGGAAAACTCGTCAGATTCGGACAAAAATCGACTCCCATTTCCGACGTAGACGATGTTCTCATCTCCGTCGAACGGACCGTAGGAGGTGTTCGTTATCAATTTTGGATCAATCGGCGTGGGATCCGGGAGCTTATTGCATTCGGCAAGCTTTCGCCAGACGAACGCGTACTCGCAGTCGGGCATCATTTGGACGCATTGGCCGAGGGTCGCCGTCGGGGAGGGGCAATTGAGTGATAGCGATGAGTTTATAGTGGCGGTCTCTTGCTCCAGTGAGGTTTTGCACTCGGTTGTGCCCACAGCTTTAAAGCACTTCTTGTAAAACTCGTTACTCTGATTGCCATCGATGGTGGTGTAGATGTGGGTCTCGACTTCCAGCCAGTACAAGCACAGGGAAATGACCACCTTGACGGAGATGGAGAACATTTTTTCGCATACGAGTAAAGAATGGATCGTTTTCTAGACTTGGCGGCGTTCGAGATGCTGACGCATGGTTTTGTTGACATCCTACACACGCGAGTGGGGGCTTTTACTGCCTCTTCGATTACGCAACGTGGACAATGTCTGGAATACAAAGCGTTCGACGATCGTAAAGCCCCGAGAGGCAGCGATCTGTGACAAATTGAAATTGCTCTTCTTGGCTGTCATGTTTGCTTTGTGAATAGGCTTCACTGGTCGTCAAACGGTGTCGTTATTCCACACGTACTACTTATGCTCATTACTCATCCATTTTAGCGTTACAAGCTCGACAATTGAGTTTACGCTAGTGTAAACGCCTATGACTTACGGTAATAACGATAGGGATAGCAGCTAACAGACCGTGATGAAACAAGCTCGGCTTTGATGTAGGATCATAGCTCGTGTGACCATAAGCCATACCTTGGGTATGGCTGCCATACTTTTTGAGGCCGTGCCGTACTTTCAGCCTGCGACAAAGTTTGGCAAAAAGAAAAAATTTTTCGCAGTTCCCTCCCGTTACATACAATTTTTCCGTTTTTGCAACTTCTGAAGCGCGCAGCGCGCAAGCAAAGGTAGCTACCTGGCCGCTTGTGAGTGCAATCGTGAGTGAGTGAGTCCGTGTGTCCGGGCGATAACTTTAGCTTTTCTCAACCGATTTTAAAAATTTCAAAACTAAAACGAATCGCCGCGATCCGCTGATGATCCTTTTGCTACTCTCAGCGCTGTTCAATGCTCCTAGTGGTCGGTGTAGTAGGGTAGTGGCCGTTGGACATACTCATTTTTTCGATCGGCATTCCTCATCGGCCGCCAACGATATTTTTAGCTCTAAGCAACGCTGTGACCTGTTTTAAATGTCATTCGAAAGCTGATAACAACGGAAACAACTTTTGTGCACGTCAGACTCAAGCCGATGAGGATGACCAGTCGAAAACAATTTTTGAACATCGCGATATCGTGTTCAAAATAGAAAACGCGAACACGAGGAGCTAAACGTAAAGCTGTGGCTACGAATGCTCATTCTCATTTGATATAAACAGACAACTGTTTGCAATACCATAGCCAAAAGATGCATTTTTCGGCTTTGCTGATTCACTTGCTCTAAACATTTTGTTATAAACGCCCAAAGTGTACTTGGTTGCAATCTTTAACATCATGTGATTCTAATAAGTTTTAAAAGCTTCCGAATCAGCGTGAAAACGTTGATCTTTTGCCTGACATTGTTTATGGTAATGCACTTTTCGAAGTGACAAGGTGATGTTAGCAAACTAATTCAGCGTGATATTTGCATATTTGCGCACATGTATGAATACAGTTGCATATATTTATTTGCATTACATCTTACAAGGTGCATTACAGCTGGTTGATATTAGCAAACCGATTTGGCGTGACGTTCACGGATTTCCATACATGTGTGTGTACTATTGAGTAAATGGGTAACACATTTCACCACACACTGTGATGTATTATAAGTGCATTTGTGTGTTTTGACGACCTCTCCGTCCTTCCGTGAGTCCGTCACAGTCCTAACTTGAGTTTTCCTTGACCGAATCTAAAAATTTTTTTTGATCTCTAGGTTGTCCTTGGTCCATAGATTTGCCTTTTGACAATATTTTCGCTGTCCAATCGTCCTAGCGGTCTGTGCAGCAGGGGAGTGGACGTTCGGACTTGAAATTTTCACTCGAAACCCCTCATGCATGTGTAGCTATTATGGGATGTTCTTTTCCGCTGTAAACACGCAGCGCGCATGTTCGATAAACCGGCTCTTCTGTTGAAAGGAAATTCCAGAAGATGCATTTATCGGCTTCGCCAATTTACTTGTTCTGTACACACAGATAATCGATGGCTTCGAGGCTTCGTCGGAACTTTGTCACAAGCGTAGCGACTACTTCATCTACAATGATGAGCTGAAAGCGTTCTTTCGAGAGCGTACGGCGCTCACCCATGTCGTGCTAAGTCGGTCCAAATGGTACCATGACGATCACGACGAAAGCTACTACTTCTACCTCAGCTTCGTCGCCGGCGACGACGACGACAAAACTGACCCGGCAGCCGCCATCTTCGACGCAATAGCCGACCACTATCCGTCGCTAAAGCACATTTCCCTTACGGGCTACCGGCTGAACGCGCGTGTATCGATCGACTGCGCAAAATGGAGACGTTTCACCTCCACCAGTGCACGATCTCGGCCGACTGCCGAGAAACTCGCCGCGATGTGTGCGCAAAGCCGAACCACTCTTACGACGCTGGGGCTCGTCAACAATCGTACGCTAGATGACGGTCGACCGCTACTAAGTGAGCGAAGCTTGGACGAGATCGCAAAACTCACGGCGTTGCGCGAGTGCGTCCTTTCGGACGTTCGGTTCCAGAAGTCGCTACAAAAACTTGACGCGTTCGTCGCCGAGCTTAAAGCGAACTCGTGCCGCTCGCTTCGGAAGTACAACCTCAGTGGTTAGCAACTGGGATTTTGGCCGACGCCCTGATCGCAGAAGGAAACGCGAGCTGCGCGAGATTGGTTAGACGCTGCGTCGCCGAAGAACGCTGCGTTGGCGGATAAACTAATACCGATTTCACCTTTTTATGCTGCTTTTGTTTGGCTTTGGTACGTTTGCCTGACTCCAATATTGAACCTCCAGTGCCCATCTTCGAATTCGTCCGACCTATTGACCAAAGGTATCTAATTCAAAAGGCCGCATCTCGATCGGTTGCTTCTACCCCAAGATAATTCCGTGACAGATAGAAACATCGACGCACACACCAAGATCACCGCAATGGGCTCCACTTACGTGTAGGTGGGTCTAATTACAAGATTAGAACTTTCACGTAAAAAACGAGGAAGCTTCTGCTTATTGGATAAACGATAAGACAGTTCTGCACACGACCGTGGGTACAATATCTTTGGTTCTGTAAGCTCGAGAAATATCAACTAACGACGCCTTTTCCAAGCGAGCTCCGTTCGTAGACGTGTGTCGAAAGGTGCTTTCGCACCTCGTCGAAACAGTCAGCGTCGAGATAGAGGATGGTCTCGAAGTGGGACGTAGTGATAGAGGAAGAATGGATCTTAACTTCGGTGAAAAGGCGGTTGTTGATTGATCGACACATGCAGCGTTTTCTGTCAAACTTCCTACGTTCAGTCGAAGCGTAAATGCGTCAATCACGTGGGTGTGTTTATAGCCTCAGCTCATTTATTCTCCTCTGCGCAAAACGTAGAACAAGCAAGCAAGTCACACTATTCTTTTGCGCTCGCCGAAAGCTGTACAAAACATTAAAAGGTGCAATGATTGTGGGGCATTAACAATGGCAATTAAGCTTGAAAGCTTTAATATGGATTCCGAGCTATCGGCTCCAGTTAACGCCGGCGTTCAACAAATGTCTGCTGCACTGTCTGGTGCCGAAACTACACTGAGTACGAGCTCGCTTCAACCCCCCATCGAAAGAACGAGCGTCCAATCTGCTCTTCCTGTATCGGCGATAAATAGTGAGAAAATATGCAAACTGGAAGAAGAGGAGAACGAGAACGTACCCACACCTGCACATTCGAAAGCGAAGCAAACATCGGCGAGAGAAAATAGTTCGACGCTTCCGACTGAAGCTTTGGAACCCGAGTTTGAGCTACGTCCAACCTCGCCAAAACGTCAAACCGTATTCAGAGCAAGAGAAACCCCTCAGAAGCGTTTGAACTTCAAGAAGCTTGCAACAAATCTGTGTTCAGCCTTTCGACCCGTCGCCCTTGCGACCCCAATCCACGGACCCTCCTATTTCTCATCGACGGCTGGCACGGCGATTCGGCTGGTCGGCGCTCTCCTCTTTATCATATGCTCAATCGTTTCGCTGATGAAGACGGAAACGGTAGTCAATGACTTTCAAGCTGAACCCGGTCTCACCGAAGTGGCACTTAACTACGAGCCAGTCTTCGACTACGCGCGCTCCTCCGTCTACATTGCGTTCGACTACGCCGTAGCGCTCAATCTAACAAACGATTCGACGTATCGCGCCGATTTTCCACCAATCAAAGTCGACGAACTCCACAAATGGAACTCGACCCTCGACGACGATCTTCCGAGTGGCACCGATATCTCGATTGCTTACGCGACGTTGGCGATGATTCACAACATTGTTTTACTTGAACAAGAGCTAACGAGAACATCGTTTGAGACACACTTGTTCCACGGTAGCACACGGAGCTGGGGCGATGTTATGGAGGCCGTCGGCATCGATAATAAGACTAAAAGGTAGACAGACGCGAGCTTGAGTTTTCTTCTCTAGTTAGATCCACATCGCTGCTTTGGGGTTTCAAGTTGAGAGCCAATATAGATTCCAGTTTTCACTTGAAAAGTGAATGTCATAAGCAGCCATGATTTTTAGGCCCAGTGACGTATTCAGTTTGCCTTATGGGATCGGTGGGTGTTTGTGTGTGTCCGTGTGCACGATAACTCTGAAGAGGACTATCGGGGTAACCCGAGGATTTTACCCGTGACTTGTTTTACTTGATTCCTCGTTAAAAATGGGCAGCCCCAAGCAGTTTGTTGTACGGCACTTCGGGCTCATTGCTAAAGCCCATATGAGGTGACTTGCTTGCAACCAATATAACATCTTTTAATTTAAGCGAAAGAGCAAACCGTATACTTCGCAACACTCACGACGGCTGGAAGGTGACGAACATTAGCTTCGTTCGACTTCTTCGCACGGCGGCGACGATGATTTGCCGCCGTGTTGCGCCCGAGGTGGTTGTCGTTTGCGGTAACAAGGTGACCGTTTGTCGCATTCGCAGCGGCAAAATATGCAAAAAAGAGAGCCTCCTCCTGGACCCTGCAGAGGCTCCTCAGCCGTGTCTGTACTACGCAACCATCATCCGCCTTGGCGTTCCACTGGCCGCGACGCGGTGTGCCCACTGCAGGCAGCCGACCGTTCAGCTATCGGTGACACCTCGAGCGATAAACGCCGACTACAACTACGGCTACGAATTTGGGCTCAAGATTTTGAGAAAGCTTGGTCCCGCCTATGACTACGCCGTATTCCCGGCCTACTCGACGTGGCTAGCGTATACGGCATACGTTGACCAATTTACGGCCGCTGCAATTATCCGATCGGTATTCTCCAGGGAGGGTAGCCCGGCGTGCCGAAATCAGACGAGCCCGCCGCAAACGTTGGACGCTTGTCAGCAGGCCTGCTTCGTCGACTATCTCGAGCGCCGCTGTGGATGCAGACGTCTCCATCTGTCAAATGAGGGAAGTGGTGGAGCCAGCATTTGCGCTGACACGGCCGTCTTTGGTCTCAGTCACTGTTTTCAGGAGCAGTTCGCAGCGAACGACTCGGAGATTGTCGCTTGTGTTGCAGCGTGTACAGATACGTTCTGCGCGATGGCGGCATCCTATAAGAGGTACCAGCGACGCACGCACGCGCCAGCGAATGGTGCCTATCGGGCAAAGCTAGTTGTTGGACGGGTCGAAAAGTCCTACTATGTTGCGCTCAGTGAATCGCCTGCAATGGATGCAATATCACTGGTCAATAATATCGGCGGAACGCTTGGTAAGACGTGCTTTCCCATCGTTTTACTTGGGTCTACTTCGGCTTCGAAAAAAGTGGGGCTGGATGCTGTATTGCATTTTCGTGCTGCGGTTGTTTGGTTGCCAACACGTTTGAAATTTGTTGTATTTTTCGTGGAATATGGGAACAACAGGCCAACATTGGTGAGGCTGGGGAGGACATCAGATATGTGAGACGGAAGAATATACAGCTCTGATCGCATTCAGGTTAACAAGCTTCCAATTGCCTTCCCTTCACCATGCCCAAAAAGCCATATCTGTCCATGCAAAATTGTAAATTTGTGCTCGAAAAGCGCAGAAAACTGCGAAAAAAATTCGAATTTTACCGTTTTTACAGTATTTTCGGTCCGATTTTTGAACGAAATTTTTCTAGCAAATTCAAACGAAAGTGAAAGCGATTTCCTGTTAATTAGCATGTCAAACGAAACTTTTGAGCTATCACCCAGCTCTGTAGCCCAACTGAGAGGCGAGAAATCGCTCACTGACCGATCGTGAATTCACTGTGCACGTGTCTGAACGGCGCACCTGCCCTGTTTAGACGCGTGTGTGAAAGGGAAACTAATTAGTACGCATGTTTTCTGTACACATATGAGTTCAGCCTTCGGGGCTGTGCACATTCCACTCAGTAGGCACGCTCACAGAAGCACGCACCTTGCAAACGCATCCCACGAACATGCAAGTTTTTCGCTGTTGTACACACAAAATACGCGACACGTGCCTAATTACTTTCCCTTTCACACACACGTCTAAACAGGGCAGGTGCGCCGTTCAGACACGTGCACAGCGAATTCACTGAGTGAGTGAAATCGGTCAGTGAGCGATTTTTCGCCTCTCAGTAGGGCTACAGAGCTGGGTGATAACTCAAAAAGTTTCGTTTGACATGCTAACTAACAGAAATTGCTTTCACTTTTGTTTGAATTTGCTAGAAAAATTCTCTCGAAAATCGAACCGAAAATACTGTGAAAACTGCAAAATTCGAAATTTTTTCGCAATTTCCTGCGCTTTTCGAGCAGAAATTTACAGTTTTGCATGGACAGAGATGGCTTTTGGGGCATGGCGAAGGGAAGACGATTGGAAGCTTGTTAACTTGAATGCGATCAGAGCTGTAGGACCAAGATTCTGTGCGGAGCACGGTCAATTTTGCCTAGTAAGCTACTAGCTTGTATCAGTTCTAGAAAAATGCAGCACGTGTACGTAGGTACATGTGGTCAAAATTTCAGTCATGACCAAAGATCGATGAGTGAATAACTATAGGCTGATACTAAGGATTAAACCATGAAGCCTGGTCGTGTACAAGTATGGAGTTTATAGCTTAGCCCAGACAGAGCCCGCATCTAATGTTCTTTCTTTTAGGCTTATGGACTGGCGCAACGTTCATCGCCTGTTTTCATTTCGGTAACACATGGTTATCAATAAATGACAAGTGGGGCGTAAACCGCTTTTTGAAACCCATTGAGCCAGTGTAGAGACGAGAGATGTTCGTTGGTCGGAAAAGTTCGGTCCCCGTCTACCTATATCTACGATAGTTATGAGTTACCCCCGCCCCGACGCTCGGCTCATTCCTCGCGGCTCCAGTCTGTCCAACACCCGTTTCAAATCGAAAATGCCTAAAAATGATGCAAATCCAAATTAAAGCTAATGATGTAAATACAGCTAACAGCTAAATTCAAAATTTCGTGACCTATTTGCGTATGAAAGCCTGTTGGCAATTTGCGTCCCGCCTAGTCTTAGTCAAGGTTGCAGCTTCGGTGAGCCGCAGTCCTGCAAAATTTTTTCTCCATTTCTTCAAGCAGGGATATCCAGCTTATAAACATCCCAGAAGCATGATTAAATGACATGTCGGATGTGGATGGAAAAATCGAATTTGTAGGCCCACTGATTCAGTACGTATGCCGAATCTGCAGTTGAATCTGTCCGCCCGTCCGAATGCGCTATAACTATCGAGAGAATAAAGCTGGCGGCCTAAAATTGTTGTGAAGGTACCACAGGACAAGCGTAAGTTCAACTGCGAAAATGAGCCAAGTGAGCGGCATACAGCTGGGAATGCCGCTCCAGAAAGCCTACTGCGACATAAAAATTGTATGTTTTAAACACAAGTCGAGAATACGTAGGCGTTTTTCGCTCAAATTTTGTGTGCGCACGCTGCGTGCGCTTTGCTTTTAAATTTTATGTCATTAATGGCTTTGTCAAAAATGGTTTTAGGCATACTGGCGCGCATTATATAAACTTATATTGGCCACTATTTTTTATTTCGTTGATGGTTTTTGCTGCTATTTGGTGTGTGACTTTAAACTATGGTACATCTAAAAACTTGAAATCATTCACGGTTTTGTTCTAGATCGTTTCAGCCCCCTTTTGAGACACATTGCGTAAACCGCTTTTGGCTACAACTCGATTGCTTCGGCAAATTTGACTAAGATTTTGTGTGTGAGACCTTTGTAGATAATAATAGAAAAGGCACTCATAAACAGTGTTGCTATGAGTGGTTTTAAGTCCACTGGAACATTCACAAGTAGCGTCAGTGTGCCTCAAGAATAGGCTCGTCCGACTTGTTTCGCCTACGAAAATAATGAATGATCGTTTGATCGTAACGTTAGCCGTGTTGTGCTTCTCTACACCTGCTTTTTTTCATCGCAGGCATGAAGATAATCGCTGTTGCCATTCGTACAACTTATTACTGTTTGAAAACGCGACAGTTTCAAGCACCGGAGGCGGATGCCGCTCCGAGTCCGTCGGAGACTATCTATTTTCATTTCTTTTCCTGGGCACTTTCGAGTAGCGGTGCTCGGCGCACGTTTGCGTGGTTCGCCCTCGCACTCGCCACGATACCGTTGGTGTACGACATCAAAGGATCCCTTGGTTCCTACTTGAACGAGGAGACCATCATCGCTGTCACATCCAGAAACAGTGAACTCGGTCTGACCGTCGACGACCCAACGCTTTGCATTCTAGTTCGTTTTCCCAAGCTCTTCAGCGTTCCTACAACGTGCCCCAACGACATGCTCGGCGGGACCCAACTGAGAGCGCTTCACTGGTGCATCTCGACGTTCATGTACGTAGAGCAAAGCGTCTTTGCGCGTCCAAATACGAGTCGGCAAGGCGAGTGGGTCAAGATCTTTCACCCCAAGGCCGACCGTTTTTCCAAGTGTTTAATATACCTGCACTGTTTCGAGAATGAAACCGTACGCGGCGTACTTACTCGTCTAAGCAGGTGGATGGTCCGAGATGCTATGGGTTTAAGAGCAAAAATCTACCTCAGAAGCAATGGAGAGATTACGTTTTACACGTTCAGCGAAGACGACTACCCCTGGCTGGGCCCCTATATGCCAGCCAGAGGGAACTCACTTTGCGTCGCCGTCTCAGCCCCGGCCGAAAAAATAACGTTCTCATTCGAGCGCTCTCCGGCGTCCCTTAGCGACGAGCGAGCGTCTCCGATGCCTGCTGCGTTCGTTCTCTCGGACTTTGGCGCCGAATCGTATCTCAACGCGTCCTTGGACGAAGACGCCTCCATGATCGTGGGCATTCCGCACACGGAGACCGCTTATTTTATTGACACGCGAAACACGTTTGTACAGACTAGTACACGTGAGAAACCATGCTCGGACACGGACACAATCTTCGCGTGTCGTAGACGATGCAGGCGCGCACTGGTCGAGCGCGAATGCGATTGGTCGACAGTTTCCTACAACGACGAGCGTGAAAGCGAGATGCTTGTTTCGCGGCTCGCTAACAGATCGACGTTCGAATGCCTCCTCGATCGACGCGAACACGCCAGGGGCGACAAGGTGTTCGGCGATTGCGAACACGAGTGTGCACAGGGAAGGAGGCGCTGCAAAACGGCGATTCGAAAGCCGTTTTCGGTTAAGAGTGGCGATAAATACACGAGTAGCGCTTTCAGTTTGCAACTGGTACGCGAAAAATCACCGGAATTTCTCTTTACCCAAAGTCTAATGTATCCGACGTCGGACTCGGTGCTGCCGCCAATTGGAGGATCAATCGGTTCGCGAGCAATGCCATCGGCATGACGCACAGTGTCTCTTTATAATAGGACAATTATCCGATGTATTACGATAGATATGATAGTACAATTATCTTTTACGCCCCGAGTTCGGATCTAAACTCTGCATCCCGGTTAGCCCCAGTCAACCGCGTTTGCACCAGTAATTGTACCGCATGTTTTAGGCATGTGGCTTGGCGGAAGTTTTTTCGCTCTTTGTCATGTGGTCTTGTTGCCTGCTGAAAAGCCTCTCGGATACTGCTGGACGCGGTTTCGGGCTCAACTTCGACGACGGCGAGGCCACGTTTCTCAAATTGAAATTAACAAGTCTCACGGGTACGCGTGCGTTTCACTAGCTGGGCACACATAAACAGCAAGCCTGCAAAGCGGATGGTATCGCGCCACAATGATGGCCTCTCATCTAGTATAGAGCTGATCTACTATACCGGTGCGTTATAGAACTGCATCTGCGGTCGATGAAGGCGGCTCCACTACAATGAACCCGGTTGGATCATCGGCGAATGCGGCGAAGCGAGCACACAACGGGTCTGATGATCTGCAATTCAGTGTAAACCCAACGGCGACTTCCGTAGAGGAACAGAGAAAGACTAAAGTTTAGCCAATCGCGTTTGTTTGAACATTTCAAAGTTGCCCACTATTTGTACTTTGCGATGAACTACAAAACGATGCTCAAAATGTTTAATAAACTACTGAGAATCAGCTGCTTGTATTGCATCGTTTACAGACGAACGATACGACATGTACTGTGAGATGCTGCGAATACATAGACTATATTGGGCACAACAACGTCAGTCGATGCTGGTTGCGTTGCAGTTACACATGTACCAGGGAATGGCCGAAAACAAAAACGAAACAAATTTTCGCTTTTTCGAAGGAACCAAGCAGAACCGGAAACGGTTTTTGTTTTCTGTTTTTTCTTAGACAACCCTCTCGCAAAGACAACCCTTTTTAACTAAGAAGTTCGCCAAGCCGAAGTTTAACTAAGAGAGCGAGTCCAAGTTCAACCACTTAGCTATTTTTTCTATTCAGCTGTGCTCCATGCACGATGCAATACAGAACAAAAAATAATCTCCACGAAATTTCTGGAACACTCTGCAACACTATTTTTGCATCCTGCCTGAAGCGCGCAGCGCGAAAGGAAAAGGAGGCTTACTGGTCGTTCTGGGATTCCTTCTCCTC
>JAQGBB010001911.1:0-12142 GCA_034691745.1 Prismatolaimus dolichurus | reverse complement strand
GTGAGCGCGCCGCCAAAGTAGCCACCCATTGGGTAGACTTCGCCGTAGTAGGAGGAGGCGTCGCGATGACGCGGGAGATGGTGATGTTCGTCATTGACGCGACCGTCGGCGAATTGTTTGTGAATTTTGGGCAAAAATTTCGTCCAGAAGGCGACCTGATGGGCGCGAAAGTAGCCCCCGATTTTGGGTTTATCACCTATAAAAGTTGACGAGGTGGTCAGACAGGTAAATGTATGGGTCATTTTTTTAGTATTTTCTGGTTTATTACCAAGCCAGAGATATTGATCAAGACCGCCGTCGAATTGGGGCCATTTTAAGCTCTTTATCTTCTCCTGCATGCGAGTGTTGCCCTCGGCAGTGATAAAGTCGCCAGCCTCGACCGGAACGTTTGGATCCCTTCAGAAAGCATGAGAGATAATGTTCGAACGTTGATAAATGGCACAAGTTGCTGCTACACACTCTGGGTACATATATCGTGACAAAAACCTGCGAAGTTTCACGAAAAAAAAAAAGATTTTTCTTACTTGCTGCTTTCTAGAATTTATCGTCTTTGAAATGCAGAGTAACTAATTTTGACTGATAGGGAGCTTAAGTTTGCTCACGTGCCACCTGCACTTGAGCTGAATTTATTGCCTTCGGGTGCGAGCGACTTTTTGCATCCTGCCTGGAGCGAAGCGGAAGCAAAAGGATAGCTAAGTGCCTGAACAGGCCGGGCCGCCCCCCTCTATCCGCCTTGCGCCCCCTCGCAAAAGTCACGTGCGCACAGACGCAGGCGGATATTTGCGCCAGTCGCCTGGCACGCGAAAACCCGCGCGGACAGTTTGAACGTTTGCGTTATTAGACTAAAAACACTGGCTGTGTGTCTGAAATCCTCAATACGTTCTAAAGTTAAACATCACAGTTCGATAGTTTTAAATTTTTCTGATAGTCCTATTAACAGCGCCTCTGCTAAAGACATATTTGTACTTGACTGTAAATGAAGTGTGTGAATGCAATTAACACTACCGTAAAACAGTCGATCCGTTTGTTCGAGTGTGTTGAGTATTAATTTGAAAAATAAAAGTATCAAAGGCATAACTCGGCTCCACACGAAATTTCTCCCAATATTTGGTCTGTTTCTGCTAGCGTGCTAGAATTGATAAGTAGAGTAGCCAACTTGTCTCCATTCTATCGTGTGGACGGGAACTTATCTGCTGAAAAACCGGCCTACGGGATGCATGCGGGCAACGGAACCGAACGTTTGGATGTGCACAATACCGTAATCCCGTAGGCCGGTTTTTCAGTAGATAAGTTCCCGTCCACACATGCTTGCTATTTTTAGGTCTGAAGAAGCCTCACAATGTAGAGACGAAACGTTGCCTTTCTTTTGGTGTTGTCTGTCCGTCTTGCTTGCCCAATAAACTCGTCCTACTTCTAAGACATAACTACATACATTTGAATTTGGCGACCTTGCCAGAATGGTGTCTTCAGCAGTTATTTTTTGTTTTCAAGCAGGATGCCTTTTCGGCCTTGCCGATTTACTTGTGAACGAAAATTTTCGAATAATCACTCTACGAATTACGATTCCTACCTATTCTCGCCAGCTAGCTTTTTCTCACTGGCTTCGTACTGAGCACATTTTTTGCGTGCACCAGCTGCAAACAACGCTTCAGAGGGGAAAATAGCGGGAAAAATTGAGATTTTTTGCCTCGAAAAAATGAAACGTCCCTCACAGAGATCGCTTACCCTGACTTGACAAAGTTCGACAAGTAGCGCATCATCACTTCGCTCATGAGCTTGTCCTTCACATTGAACGTCGTCAGATTGTACGGCGTCTGCAGCTGCCCGACCTTCGCGATAGGATAGCCAAGGATATACGGTATATCCTCTCCGCTGATCCCACCCCTTCCGGCGCCATCCTTGCTGCCCTGGTACTGAAAGACGTAGAACCACGTGCGCGTCGTCGGCGTCGGCGAGTTCTCATTATTCGCATGCAGCTGCGCCGTATAGACAACGGGCGCGACAAAGAGCGCATCCGTCAACGCCGCAAGCACATCATCGCGAACGACAGTCGGCACGAAGTGGGGATTACTCCAGTTCGTGTACTCATTCGCGACCGCCTCGAAGATCTCCGATCGATGGAACTTGTAGTGATTTCGAACGAGTGTTCGAAAAATCTTATCCCTCCGCTGCAGCGGGACGCCCTCGAGAACGTCGGACTCGGATAGATAGTTGTACGCCTCGAAGCGGTTCACGCCGAGGAGCAGATCGTAGCTGTGGAACTGGTTCGCGTTCTCACGGAGCGTCTCCTCCGGGTCCTTGACGACGAACGATCCGTCGATCGCAGGCCCGAATGTGGTCAGAAAGGTGGGGTGGTGAACGGCCGACTGAGCGCGCGTCAGATTCTCGATCGGCTGCATCTGGAGGCAGCCCTCGAGCACCTCCGTGGGCGGGATGAAATCCTCGCCACCCAGCCGGACGTCGGTCTTCGTCGTCGCGCAGCCGGCCTTTTGAGCAAAGACATAGAAGAACTCGCGTGGGTTCTCGACGAGCGCCCACTTCGCAAGTGAAGAGCCATCGAGCAGGATCGCTCGGTGAAACAAAGGGTGATTGGCGGCTGAAAAACGAGCGGCCACAATGGTGCTAATTGTCAGAAGAAATGCGCTTTCGGTCGCGACGCGGCGTTGAGTTCTAAACTAGCTGTTTGAAATTGCTTAGCATCTTCTTTCGAAAAATTTCCGCTCTTGATAAACTTTTGCTTTATCGAAAATTTTCCATCTGAACAACGTTTTTGATTTTGCAAATTACCGGAAATTTTATTGCGAGTGAACTCAGCACACGCCCAGTACTACTGGAGATTATTCGGAAAAGTAAACTCCCGTTTCTCTACGCTCAAGTTGAGCGTGTGCTGCTCCCAGATTCGTTTTCCATTTTGGAAATCTCAGCTTTTAGGACTACTTTCGGCCCTAGACAACTTCGGCCGCAGGTCTCGCCTCGCGCAGCGTACTTTTTCCTATTTTGAGATTATCCTTTTTTTCCCTAAAACTCACGTAGTGACGGCGGTGAAGCCATGAGCAAATTTGCAATCGCAGCGCCAGGGCCAAAGCCGAGCAGCGTAATCCGGCTTGTATCGCCGCCAAAATCGGCCCCGATATTCTGAAGCATATGCAACGCTGCGAGCACGTCGTGCAGCGCTTTATTGCCCGACAGATGATGCTCGCCGGAGTTGAGAAATCCTAGAAGACTGCCAAGTTTGCGATAAATGCAAATTAGGTAGTAATACCAGTGCACGAAAAGAGTCGCTGTAAAATTCTCAAGATTTTATGAAATTTTCAAAAATTTACAAACAATTGACAAATCTGGTGGAGTAGAGAGCAACTTCATTTCCGGAAAATGTGTGGAAAATGTTGTGACAGACTTTTGACAAATTTTTTTCGCCACAATAAATTTTTAAGCCTCAAAATTTTGGCTCAACGATATCGAATAGAGAATCGACTCGTTTCATCTTCGGAACATGTTTGGATCCGTTCTTATGTGCTCCTGATTCTCAATTCTTTACCGAAGGCACCCAGTCGATAGTTCAATGTAACGACAATGATCTGACCATAGCTAGTGAGAACGGTTGGGTCGTAGACGTTCCCTGAGTTCCACTCGAACGACTCGCCGTGGATGATTACAAGAAACGGAAATTTTCGTGCGCCTAAAAGTGCACTCTCTTCACACAATGCAACCTTTTGACCTTTTCTCGACTTCACAACAAGCCGGCAATCGAGTGCGTAAAGTGCCACTTGTCGGACAATCGGACCGATGGAGAGGGCAACTCGATCGCCCTCTTGTGTCGAACTTGTTGACCGTCACGACGAGTCAAAAAGGAAACTTTTGCAAAATAAAATTTTCAAAATTACCATTCTACGAGAAATCGAATTTCGACGGGCAGACGGCCCAACTCGATCAGGAAAAGTGCGTCGCCCGACAGGAAGCTGCGAACAAACTGATGAAGAAAAGTAGCAGTTTTTTGTCGACTTGCTCGACGTGCACAGCGCAACAGTTTCTATTTAAATCAAATTGATTTCTTGATTGATTTTTGTATAATTCTCATTTTTGTTGATTTTTCGATTTTTTCATCGATTTTTTTGATAATTATCCATTATTTTGTGAATCGTACCGTTTTTGCATCTTCTGGAGCGCGCAGCGCGTACTTGGTCGCGTGTGAGTTAGCTAGTCCGGGCGATGACTTTAGTTTTTCTCAACCGATTTTCAAAATTTCATAACTAAACGAATCTACGTACTCTGTAGATGGTCTTTCTGCTACTCTCGACTCTGTCCAATGCTCACAGCGGTCTGTGCAGTAGGGGAGTGGACCTTCGGACTCAAATTTTCACGCCAAAACGGACCCAAGAACATAAAGCTATGGCTGCTAAAGCGAAAGAATGCGCGTTTCAGGTGATATAAAAGAGTCAATAATCTGCGATATAGTACGTCCCATAAGTAAGTGACCGGCTGGCAAGTTTTTGCAAAAATTGATTCGCGCATAACTTTGTAACACGTGAACTTTAAGCCAAGATCAACATGCCAAAATGTCACAAAACCCAGGGCTTTTCAAAACTGTTTCGGTTTTTGCAATTCCTTGGGGGCGTTGCATTTTGCAAAAACTTACTCATGGGACATACGATACGGTAGCGACGATGCCAGAAGATGCATTTTCGCTTTGCCGATTTACTTGTACTCTCACCTTGTACGTGTGGGACGTAGACGTTCATGTACAAGCAATCTTCTTTCTGATCGCGAAGAAAATCGAAAAGACGTCGAAGAAATTCGAAACGTTCGCGCGGCATTCGTTTCGTCGCTTCGCGTGCGTCGCGAACGTCCGGTAAATTCTGCACGCAAACGGGTGGAAAGCGTGTCGCATCGCGGGGTGTTCGCGTCCATTTCGGGGCACTTTGGGGTGGCATGAAACGTCGAGCGTCCACCGGAGCGACGCCGTATGGAACGCCGAGATATTGCTCGACAGGCGCTAGACCCTTGAGTCCAAGTTGGACGCGTTTTCCGAGTAAACGGCCGTAGCTCGTCTCGATGCTGTGCTGAGATTCAACCACTTTTCCATCAGTTTGCTGAGCGTCGACGATTGAGCGTGACCAGACGGCGCCGGTGCAGAGGATAAGGTAGATCACGTGACTCATTACATATGGTCGCTAGGTGATCGGGCGACTTAGCAACTGATAGGGTTTAGCTGATCGTGCTGAGAAGATCATCACGTGTGAGCCTGAAATTATCGAGAAACAAGGCGACTAGGTCAGCTTATCGATTCAAACTTCGCGAAATTTGAGGAATCAATTTTCATGAAAATCATGCAAAATAAAAAAAAATCAAAGTTTTGATTAGTTTTCGAAGAAATCGCGATCGTGTGACTATTTTAGAAACAGCTAACATTTTCACGAGAGTCCAGCGGGAAAACTCAAAGTAACGACGCGATGATAGACGTTCTTAAATGAATCAGAACGACCTCTTTTGAGTTTTGAATTTTTTCCAACCGAACCTAATAGAAGACGGGAAGGCCTCCGGAGAAAATTGAACAGAGAGCAAACAGGCGGCAAAAAATATCTGCCTGCCGCATCGACACTTGTTTGCAGACATCATCGTAGTGATAGGAAGATATCTGTGGAGAGATGTTCTCTCGAGTCCGCCGCCTTGAACAGGTTAATAAGGCGAAAAAATCGTCCGAAAAAGTATCCCTTTTCAACAGCCAAGTCGAGCGCAAATGGGAACATTTCGGGCGAAAATCTGAGCCCGCCACAACAGCTAAATTGCTCGCCAGACACCGTATCGAAAGCGGCTAATCCGGTTAGCCGAAAAAGCCAAGTTCGAATTAAGCTAATGAAGCATGGCCGGCAAAATGATCAGCGCTCGCACCGATCGGATTAGCGCGGTCACCGCACGCGAAGCGGCCTCCGTCTCGCGCGCAGTTGTCGCGAAAACACCGATTTGCATTCTTGATTGCCGCCGTCGAAGTAGTAGCCGGTCGCGCAGGGGTAAATAAGAAATAGTTGTACGAGCAGCGAAGCACAAAGTAAACGAGGTGCTTTGTTTGCATTTTTGAGCGAAACAAAAAAAGCAGAGAGCCAAACAAAACCCTTGTTGCCTCCCCTACCTACACTGCAAGCTATTCTCGACGCCCTTGAACGCCGAGGTCCGCGCCGTCGTTTAGCACATCGTCAATCACAATCGCTTGCAGTCGGCAGACACCCGAATTGTGTAATACAAATAGGAGGCGAAGTTTGGATCACAGCAGCCACTCGAGATGCTAAACAGTTGTTCTTCAGCCTGGCCTGCGTGCTCTAATAAGCTAGTGGAACCCGTTAGCTGGAACTAGCTTCTTGGCGCGTTCCAAGGCGGCGTCATCTCATCAGCGCTGCCGCGAACAAATCATACGCTCGATCGACTCGCACGCGTGCGGCAGGGAGAGAAGCGTCTCGGCAATAATTTTTAGGCTGCACACAGCGCAGAGAATTGTATAAAACGCACTTCATCATCGATTGCGCAATCTCGACGAGTGCGACCCGACGCGCGACGTCTATAATGGGGGCGTCCAACCCAATCGATGAAGCCGAAAATGTTTTTGTCCACTTTCGAGGAGAGAGAGCGGCTAGCCAAAAACTTCCGGCGCCGACCACCAGCCATTAGGGAGACTTTCGGGCGGCGCTTGCGCAACAGCGATAATAGCGAGGGATTATTTAGCTGGGACTCTCTGGAAGGCCGAAAGAGAGAGGAGTATGTGTGTTTGAACATTCGCCGAGATGGCTTATTGATCCAATTTGAGTCCAGCGCGCTAAAGTGCTACAAAGTGTAATTTAGCGCGCGCCGTGTCGTGCGATCCGACCGACCGAGGATGGGAAAAAATAACATTGACGAACTTCTGCTCCGCCTGAAAGGTTCGCACGGAGTGTCGCGCGATGCTTACGCAACACATTGATTGGCTAATGTTTTTGATGACGCGCCGGCCCGGAAACAGAGCGAGGACCGCAGAGATTTTCGGGCATGAATATTCTATTAGGATTTTTTACGATCGTTTCGTCTTTTCGGCGGGCACTTCAGCGCTGAAGCAGTTATGAGGGGAAGTGCGCCGAGGTGGCTCCGGATAAGAGGTTCGACAGGTTTAAAGCGTTGAAGGACAGCTGGGGAAAATCTCATTGTGAGATCGAAGAAGTTCCGAGGAGAGTGTTAACAAATATTGAGTTCTGCTAGCGGGATAACACTAGTTTTGATCGAAAAAATCTAAAATTCGAGTCGTTCGAAGTTGCGCTTCTCACCGCTCCATTCGTCTCGCCGCTGCACCTCTGACGCAAGAGCAGCAGTGGTGGAGCCAAGGCAAAAAATGAGTGACATTTACGTTTGCGATGCTGACAGGTAGACATGATAGCTTACTTCAAGCTGCGGTTGCAGGACAAACACGCACAATTCCGCCCCCGGGGCAGCTCTGACGAATCCATCCCACAAGCGGACCAGCGGATCGCCGTAGTGCATCCTGTCTACTAGCAAAAAAACATCTACTTACTGAGACACGCTGAAATGCTAAACTGCCGGGGTTTTAGTTTAACGCCAAAACATGCTCTTTACGCAGTGCATTTTGCTGAAAAAAAGACAATTCGGTAAATGTTGTTTGTTGTTTGTCAATTGTTTATAACAAATGGTAGAATGCCTTTCCAGAAGATGTTCTGGAACGCGCTGGAACAATACAAAACAGCTTGGAACACTCTAAAAAGCCTCGAACACAATCCTCTATATGACTCTGAACGTCTGCTAACTTTCGATTTTCGCGAGGGTGGAGGAAGGAGGAGAGGGGGAGAGGGGGATGGGGAAATCTTTGATCAACCATATAGCTATCCTTTTGCTTACGCGCTGCGCGCTCCGGCAGGATGCAGAAATAAGTTTAGCAGCTAACTAAATTTGGTTGCTGTCTTCTGGTCCAGAAGTGCATGTAATATGAACATCGAAGGAAAGAAAATTTAGAAGTGCCCACAGGTAACGTCAGGAAACTTTAGATATAGGTCACGTGAAAAGTTGATCTTTTTGACCCACGTTACGAAAAGCGTGCTGATCATCGCTTTCGGTTTGGTCGCTCTACGTTCTTCAGCTAACAGCCGTCGTGCGCTTCAAAGTTGAGGCAGAAACGGCGCGAAAGCATATTCGCGACAGTTTGACAAAGGCCGCTTTGAGTGATATAAAACCCAAGTTGGTGGACAATTCTTGTCACCTTGGTGTTTCCCCGCTAAGCGAAAGGCAACAAGCGTTTTCCTTCTATTCCAGTACTATTCGCCTTTGAACGCATCCGTTACTTTTCACATAACCTTTATATGCACTTCAGATTTTATCGCGCAAGCATTCGACGAAAACTTCATCATTTTAGGCGCCAAATCTCCGAACTCAGATATGAAGCTTGTTGGACAGCTTCTTATTATTTCCGCAATTTTTGGCGTCGTGTATTCGACGACGATATGCACCGACCGTTGCATGCGCCGAATGCGACATCGATGCGACGACATCGAGGCGATTTGCGATAACGGTCACGAAATAGTGTGCCGGTGCAAGCGCGAAGATTGGCTCTATACGAACGGGAATTACCAATGGCTCTACGGAACAAACGGGGCCGGAACTACGGTCCTAAGCGTCGGAGTCGTTCTCACAACAGCGCTGACGAGCTTGTACTATCTCATCGGGCAACAGCAGTAGAGACTGCAATTATCACATTCAAGATTATTTGAGCGTCTGAATGGGCACATACGACGTCGCGTAGCTTCCGCAAAAGGTGTCCAGAGCTAGGGAGTGGTGAGGGTCCGAAAATACACATATTCTGGGGTCGTTTCCCATGCTTAACACACGAATAGCCTTAAGGGAATAGAGTCTAAAAAATTCAAATTTTTGTGGATGTCTTTTGCAGAAGCTTTCTCAAGAGCATCTGCCAGCTCGTTCAAACTATAAGGTGACACAGCAGCTTCTGTTTGTGAGAAATCGATTTTTCACGTGACGTCATGTGTGTCCCGCGTGTATCAAATGAACCTTCATGCACATGCTAAGCACATCTTGACAAAGTCCTGGCCGTTTCGTCCTACTTTCAAGCTGTTTTTATTATAAACGTACTATATATATACCTGTAATTTAGTCTTCTTTGATAATAGAGTGCTAATTTTTACTTTCAAACATTTTTGTGGTGGGCTGCATTTTTCACCCACCCTAGTTGCCAACGCATTGCAGTGACGATAGTGCTGGTGATAAGATGAGCACAAACACAAACAAGCATGTCTCTGTTTGCACAGGACATCTACAATATTACGGCACGTTCAATAGCGCGCAGATGTTGCGCAGTCAAGCTTATCACAACTTTGCGTTTGCTAGGCCACCTGCTGTCATCCCAGTTACGTTTTGCAAAGCTTACATCCACTGCATGCCTCCGCCATCGTTTGAGGGCGCAGTATCCATATTTCGAGCTAATTTGTTGCAAAAAATGCCCTCTGCCCATTTGCGGATTTGACGTTGCTGGAGGAGCACTCAATGCAGTATTACGCTTTGCCTTTCAGACAGTTTGTGGATAGTTGTGGACAAATTTGACCGATATGGCCGATGGTGGTGCGCCGAATGGCCGTGACTGGGTGAGCTACGCACTACATAACGACGCCATTATTCTCTCGTTATTTCAAGCCCCTGTTCGCATCGAAATTCTGTTTCAACTATATCATCTCACGTTTGGGCTACCCGCAAGTTTCAGTTTTCTGCTTCAAATAAAAGCTGTTAGTTAAATAGTGTCATCAGCTTTTCTACGTGACATCGATCTCGAGATACATTTTTTCGCAGAGTAGGAAGACTCATTTCTCTGACTCGATAAAAAGCACGATTTGCTGTCAGTGCCTGTCCGTTTACGGTTATAAATTTTTTATAATTAAGTACTTGATTCCCCCAGGATTCAATAATAGTGTGCACTGAAACCTATAAAAGGAATTCTCATCTAGCCCATGGATAAAACGTGGAGATCGGCGAAAGCGTCCACCACAGGCATCGGCAAACTGCGCATACCAGCGGCTTTCGCGCAGGAGCAAGGACAACCGCCGCCAGTGCCCGTTCCGGTTAGAGGACGACTGCTCACAACAAATCAACAACCTCGTCCACTTTCAACATCGCAGCCAGGGCGAACAACTCCAAAAGCGTCTGAACAACCCCGTCCAGCCGAACGGCCATCGGTAGCGCCGAGGAAGCCAGAAGTACCTGAGCGCCAACAGCAACCACCGGTTCCGGCCAAAAAAGCAGAACGACCACTTTCTGAAATACAGGTGCAAAGGCCGGATCAAGCGGCGCAACTAGCTCCTAGTGAACGACAAGAATGGCCACTTCAAGCGAGGCCGGCACAACCCTCGGAGCAGCAACCACAGCCACTGGTCCGACCTTCAACCGCAAAGGAACAGAGACCAGTTTCACTTGCGGCTAGCAGTATTCCTTCTCCTGCTAACTCAGCAGCGGACGACAAACTACCCAAGAGAACGACAGTATCCTTCGACGACGAACGCCCGGAGCGCAAAAGCCAATTCAGCTCGTTAACTCCCACACTGAAATCTTCAGCAGAACGGCTAGTCCAAGAAGCTCAAAGCGCAGAGCGACCACAAGCGCCGAACGTGCACGCATCCCCAACGGCGGAAAGAGTAGACAAGCAACTGATAATCCGAAATCGAGAAGCTGAAGCTGTAGTCGAAGCACGAAGGCCAGATTCTCTTCCCGCGGGCACTGTCTATCACGCGGTACAGGTGAAGACGACAGTTTCACTCGACCAAGACCGCTTGCATGATGGCGCACGAAATTCAATTCAACCACCAGCATACGGCGGCGTTCTGGCACAAGCACAACTGGCCGAAATGGCAGAACCAACTGAAGAACGACTACCCCCTACACTGAAGCAGCAATCACCCCCGATTCAGTCAGCCCGCCGAGTTGAACGACAATCTGCATTCGACCAGTTTGCAATCGATTCGACCACCTGGACTGGAGTGCGTCCAGAGCGAAAGAAAGAATGGCCAGCTGAACCGGAACCGCAAGCACCAACACCGCCTCCTGAAAAGCCACCCCCACCACCACCTACAGAGCCGCCGCCTTTACATAACGAACCATCAGAACCGATTGCTTCGAGCGGAATCGTCGAACATCAACCTCCAGGAAAAAACTTGTCAAACCCGCCCGAAACAGCGAGTGAACTGCTCTTCAAGCTCCCAGAAACACCCATTGACAGTGAGCCACTTGCAAGTGACCAATCACAACTGAGCACCTTCAACCCTTCGCTGCCAGCACCAGAGGTCCTCCAAGCCATTCAGGAGAGCACCTTTCTCATATGGTGCCGAGTGCGCGGCAACATCAGTGACGCGAACGTCGTCAGCCGTGTGCACAAAGCGGCGACGACGCTCTCGCTGCGCGACCAGGCAACGTTCTTCGACGACGAGGAAGCAGTCGGCCAAGCACTTCAATCCGACTCACCGCTTGCCGCCCTTGCAGCACCGCTTCTCTCGTTGGCGCGTCACTTCCAGCCGTGGGACCCCGAGCTAGCTAAAACGGACTTCGTCGCCGAGGAGCTCCTTGGCTTCACACTGGACCCGAAGGTGCTCGTCATAATGTTCCAGAGCTTCCTGCCCTTCTACACACAGTCGCGAAAGCTGCTCGAAAGCTTCGCCGAAATGGATCGCCCCATCCCGTTTCTTTACCCGATTCTTCATAACGGGCAGATCTTCGACAACGTCTCGCTGCCGATCTTCTCTTCCGACTGCGCGATGGAAGTGCCCTTCCTTCTCTCGTGCGGTCTGCACGACTCGATCGGGAAGAGCAAGTTTCTCAACATGGCCTTCAAGACTCAGTTCGCGCTCAATCCCGAACGTTGGTGGTATCATCCACAAACGGCGGACGTCACGATTAGCACGAATCATAATAAGAAGAGGTTTCACGTCATCGACTATCACGGCGCGATTCTGCCGCATCATGCACAGATCGTCGGCTCGATCGCAAGTGCCTGCATCGTACACGTGCTAGCCGATCGTTTCTCCCTCGAAGACTTCCTCGCGATTCAGTCGAGTCTTCCGATCGGTACGAAGGTGATCCTGCTCCTACGCGACGCGGAATCGCGCCATGAATCGCTCGC
>JAQGBB010001910.1:0-12143 GCA_034691745.1 Prismatolaimus dolichurus | reverse complement strand
GTTACTGTAGTATGGACATGATAACTGCGAAAAAACCAGTGCCATACGTATCCATGTTTAAGTTAGCACAAACTAGGTGGGGCTAGAAAGTTATTTCTGGAAGATGAAGGTCTTTCCAGAAGAAAAATTTTTGCGGCGTTAGAAACCGCTTTCTAGAGTTTTGGCCGAGTCACGTGCTCGCGTGATTTTTGGCGCCGACTTTTCCAAGAACTTCCGAGCGCGCCACCCTGAAACTTTGTGAGAAATCTTGAAAATTCATAATAAAGGCAAAGCAGTAGCGCGAATCCGTGATACCAGCAGCTCCCTTTTTGTCCCTTTGCTATCGAAAGAGAAATTTATCAAATAGCAGACCCAGATTTTGTACAAATCCCATGCAGTGCAAACTGATTGCTGTCGATTACGATACCAAAAATTTGCGCGGAAAGCTCTCTACAACAAAGGGACTTCAGTGTGGCGCTTTTGAGAATCTGGTATCACGGATTCGGCGAATTATTGTTGGTTGTGCGTGTCGGTGAAATAAATTGTCCGTTGTAGTCTGGTAGACTGCGTGCAATGTATTAATTTGAGTTATTCATTAACAATCCAATTTACGTTTAACGTTACCTGGTTTTTAGCAATTTTCTTTGCAGCTGTAGCAAAATGTGCAAATAGTTTCAACCCTTTCACTTTTGAAAGCTATGGACGCTTACCTTCGACAAGCGAAAAAGAAGTTTTCCGGTATGATTGTTCAGATCGATGATAATGCGTGTCATGCATAGATAGTTGCGGTTCTGTTTTAGACGGAAACACTCAAAATGAAGATAACGAAACCGATTTGTCAGCTCTGTTGCAAAAGCTTTCAGATTTCGCGACAGAGTACTCTCCTGGACCAAGCAGCAGCAAGCCATCGCCTGAAGAGAATGTTGGCTCGAAGTTCGGCGCACGTCAATCAGCGGTGTACGACGATGACGACGTATCGACGTTGTTGGACAACACATCATCAGCCGATCTTATCATGGACGCCCTAGCAGCAAAGCTCGAACAGCGCCTGAAAGACCGTAAAATCGAAGCCGATGACCGCGATACAATCGTTGATAACACCTCTCAGCAACTCGCCCATCTTCGCCAGCAGGCTCGTCCACCTCAACCACCTAATTTCGACATTCCACCTCCAGGTTTCGTCTCCTATATCGATCAGGGTTTTCCCGGTAGTTTTCCTTCATTGTCTGGCAGCAGCGCCTTCCCACCTCCTCAGTTCGGTGGTGCACCTGGCTTTATGGCGCCGAATCCATTCAACTCATTTGGTCCACCTCCAACCGGACCACCACCGATGAACTTCTTACCTCCCGTGGTACCCACTCCTTCGTTCTCACTACCTCCGCCGGGTTTTCCTCCACAACCAGCACCGCCAGGCATTGGACCCTCTGAAAATGACCTCTTCTCTGCGGCAATGGATTTTCCCACCTTCTCCCAATCAGTGGCTCGTCTCCTCTCGCAGCGTGGTTTTAACGCGAAGACCGAGTCGGCCGATGAGCGCCGTCGCAAAGAGTTGAACGACGAACATCAAGCGAAGATGAGGAAGTTTCTTGAGAAGATCAGTGCACACGATGTGGCGAGTGGCTCAGTGGAGTCCAGTGGAGAGAGTGAAGTGAAGCGGAGAAAGGTCGATGGTGAAGAGCATGTTGGAACTTGGACGAGTCGTGATAAGCGAGATGCACGGTCGACGAGCACGGCGAGTGGCAGTAGTCGGAGGGATGAAGAACGCCATTCATCTAAGGATAGAAGCAGGGTTTCTACAGAGAAGGAGTCTGCTCGTCGAGAGAAGTCGAACGAGAAAGGCACTGGAGTTTATTCTTCATCGAAAAGATCGTCTCGTCATGTGCCGGGTCACAAAGAGGAGGCATCGGGTGCAGCAGGGCGTAGTACTGAGAATGAAGAGGAGTTGAGGAAGTTGACGATTTGCACTGAAGAACTGACGGGCAAGAAACGTGATATCGATGGACGACGGGACATTCTTGGACGCGAGTTGGACAAGTTGAAACGACAGGTGACGTACTGTATGTTCTATTTACAGACAGATGCGGAGTGGACGCCACTTTTGAGAGCTCTTGCTCACTCTGAATTTTTGCCGCAGGCGAGCGATCTTTGTCGGAGACGCCAGCGCGAGGACGGACATTCGGACCCGGTGCTGGTCAAAAACGAGAGTCTCCAAGCGGAGATTGAGAAGAAAATGACTGCTCTTGACCAGTCGGCGTCGAGTGTTGCAACTCTTCTTGATGACACGTTGAAGAAACTGAGAGATGTGAAACGAAACGATAACTCGACGGCGAAGGCATGTGTTTCTTGTGGGGATTCATGAACAGGGTGACCATGACTCTTCGATTTTGGTGCAGGAAAAAGCAGTGAGCAGTCACGATGCAGTTGCGAAGCACGCGAAGGAGCGTCACAATGCGAAGTCGAAGGCGGACGTGCAGTCCGCGAAGAGTGACGGGGATGCAAAGTGGCCAGTGAAGAACATGAAGGAGAAGTACGTGAAGAAGCAGGAGACAGTCAAGGAGAAAGAGAGTTGGTCGAAGAAAGTTAAGGAGTCGGAGGTGAAATGCGAGACGAGCGAGGGCAGGAATGGCAAGAAGCGATCGACTGTCGATGAGAGAATCGTTCTTTCACGCGATGCACCGAAGTCTGCTCCTGCCGTGGTTGAGTCGAAGACCGTTGGGGAGGACGATCTGGAGGGAATATGCGAATATTACGATCTGGGATCTCACTGGTAATGCTGGTGCAGTTTGCTTTTTCAGTTTGTCCTTCAACGTGACTTTTTTCGTTCAGGTGCCGATCCTGTATGACGACGCTCGATGGTTTGACGAAGTTTCTCGCACATCTCGAGACGAAACAACATCTAGATGTGAGGCGACGGTGTAAGATGTTTATGTACAGTACGTGGTTTTCTTGATCTAGGCGATGGATCTTTCGGATAGACCGTGGACGCCTCCGGTGTCGAACAAGCGAGTTGAAGGGCCGAAGACTGTTGCACCGCTTAAAGGTCTACTTTGCTGACGAAAGAGGAGAACTAGACCTCATTAATTGTGCAGGTGTTGAGTTTGTCATTCCGTGTCAAGCGTTTTACTGCAAGTTGTGCAAGAAGTTTTCGGGAGATGCTCAAGCTGCTGAAGTGCATGTCAAGTCGCGTGCGCATAATCTCGCTTACGAGGTTAGTAGTTGTAATTATTGATTAATTATACAGGGTACGTCTACACACATGCGCGTAAAAGCGATCGATAAGCTTCACTGGGGACTGTTCCCTTTTTGATTGACAGGTGCATTAAACTCCGCCCGTAAACTGAACAGTGTCAGTCATACATGTATGTACAATACATTGCTTGTATTTGTGTTTTAGGTGTACGCTAAAGAAAACCCGTATTACGAACAGCTACTGAGTTTGGATCAGGCAGCTAGTCTTGTCAAACAACGTGAGCAGTCTCAAAAAGAGCGCATAGACGTCGCTAAAGTCGGCGCCGCGGTGACTGGCGTTGGCAAGAAGGTACAACTTCTGATGGTCATGCACTTTCGTTTGCACTGGAACAAATGTGCTGCGTTTGTTTTAATCGTCTCGTTTTACAGGATGGCACCTCTCTTCCGATGGTATGTCTAGTCGTTGACGGTCACGCAGAAAAACCGTCCGTTGCCGATCAAAGGAGAGACGAGACGGCAGTCGGTCACAAGAGTGGGGGGCTCGCGATTGAGATTAAACCACGCAGCGATAAGAAGCTTGTGCAACCGGTGGTGGTCAAGACGGCGAAGAAGAGCAAGATGTCCGAAGCGAGCGATGTCAAGGCGCCGGAGGTGGTCACTGGAAAAAGTGGCTCGAAAGTGGGCGAGACGGGGAAAGCGAATGGCAAGAGCAGCGAGGGGGATCTGCGACGCAAGTTGGCTTCTTCGCTTGTTCGTCATCGTAGTCGGTCTCGGTCGCGTCGCAGAGATAGCTCGTCGACGCGGAGTCGCTCGCGGGGTAGTAGTGTGTCGAAACAGCATGGTGGGCGGCACAAACCGAAGGGGGTCGAACCGGTGACACGCATGAGTGAGGAGGAGTTTCTCGCTCAGGCGCAGAGCCACTTCGCCGCGATGGCCGCTACGAACGGCAATGATGAAGGGGTTGAACAAGCGGTTTTGGCGGCTGGCGAGGACTTTCTTGAGGTCGATTCGGTCTAGCGATGAAGGGGAAAATTCTCGTGCGAATAATGTACTGTACATTAAACATTTTGTGCGTTGGTGCATGTGTTTTTTCGAGGCATTTCTTGTGGGTATCTCCATGTGTACTGTACGTACAATCACGGCCACTGTACGGAAATGTTGTTTTTTCCATCTACTTGCTTTGTGAAGGAAGTACACTCTTTTGTGTATTTCCAAACATAATTTGCATTCACTCGTTTTCAAACCTTTCCCACTTCCACCGAATCGGACCTCGCGTCAGCACGATGGGACGAGCAATTTCAAGGTGAGTCGGTTCGGGGAGTAGCTTTTCATGCATGTTGGGTGAACGGGTTTTTCATCTGCTTATACTTGAGCGGGCGAGAATTGCGCAGTGGGGCATTGCATTCGATTATCGAACCTATTTTACCTCTTGTGCTCACGGTTCGGGCGATGCCTACTGCCTTTAATGTTCGTACAGCGATGGTTTTGGTCTCGCTGCGGGGTGCGATTCTTTTGAGCACTTGCATCTTTTCTACAAAGTTCGCATTGTTTGAATCTTTGAAAGAAAGTTTCGGATTTTCGGCCGTCTACTTGTCGATTTTTATCAACATTTTCCACACTTTGCATGTGCGGTTGCTTACAGTGTGGTGTGTAGTATTACTGTCTATTTGTGGTTATCAACCCTAATCGGGGTCAGATTGGGGCTTGCTTTTGCCATTTGCGGCGGTTATTCGCTCACTTGTTTCTCACGTTCTTTTTGTCTTTTGGATCGAATCGTCTACTTTCGCGTCGTGCCATACATTTCGGGCACTACTCGATAGGACTGAGACTAGTTCTTTTTGAGTCGCCCAACCCGCTGCATGGGTGTCGTTGACTTTCTTGTCGGACGGTCTGTTTGTCTTAGTTCTCTTAATCTGAAATCAACAAGGAACCGCTTTGTTACGATGTCGCACAGCATTCTTCTCGTTCAACCGACGCCGAAAGCCGAATCGCGTACGTGGTCTGATTACGAAACACTCAATGAACTGCTCGAGGGTATCTGCAAGATTTTCGAGGAACATCTCAAGGTTTCATACTTTACGTTTGTTGATTGTGGGTACACCTTCTTCTTTTAGAAACAGAATCCGAACAGTCCGTCGGTATGTACTGTACATGCAGTTGTATTCGGCGCAGATAGCCTCAGGGCAGTCACGTGGATTAGGAGAACTTTTTCTGTTTAACAAGCACATTTTGTTCAATTTTTGGTCTCTAGATCACTTACGATGTTTCGCAACTCTTCGATTTCATCGATAAGTTAACGGACTGCTCGTGTCTCGTTCTTCAGGTAGCGCTTTTCGCCTATGTACTGTACGTAAATAATGTGTAATCAATCGCGTCTTCTGACTGTTTTCCAGCGTCCGGCGAACACATACGTACCGCATAACAAGGACTGGATCAAGGAGCAGATCTATATATTGCTGAGAAGTCAGGCCTCGCGATGAGCGCGATTGGGCAATGAAAAGTGCCGGATTGACACAATGTAGCTCATGAAACACGGTTGGACGAGGCAGCGCCATTCTCTGGTTAACTTCTCGTCTTGCTGGACCTGGCGTGCACAGTAGAGAAGTGGCACGCTATTTGACTGACTGTTGGGCGGGCTCACTGCTCATTCGACTGGAATTTGATGCAGGACGCCGCTCAGTGTGCAGTACGTTACTTGTACTTTCCATGCTACATAGTGCGTCTTCTGCATTCCTCGGTGGGTGGTCGAATGGCTGATGTGCTTCGTTTTCTAGCTCAGTTTGTTCGTTCTCTGGTGTTTTATCCTCGATGTGAGGCAGGGGACATGCACCTGTACAGACCGAGGGACGTTCTTTTCAGTCGTTGTCTCAGTAGCTGTTGCATTTAACTATTCGTGTATCACTGTCACTCGTGTGCACTCTATTTTGTGTGGACTGCGTGTTTGTTACCGAATGTACATAAAGGGGAAGCACAACTCACTTTGTGCTTCACGTGTTCTTTCCTGACTTGATGTATATGCACTGTTCGCACTAAGTGCACTTGATTGAAACGATACTTCGCGTGAGCGGACTGGCACACTGTATTGATCGACTCGGCTTTTCCCAGGCTCGTGTTGAACAGGCTCCATTCTCTGAACTTGCACTGCTGCAGGTCGTTCAGTTGTTTCCGTCTGTCTGTACAGAGGCGGGCCGTTCGATTCGAGTGGTTTTTGGGCGCTATGCTTCTCGCAAAGCGAGTCTGGTCCAGTGTTGGACTGGTGTTCTGCCGACGAGCTTTCGTCAAATCGGCGGCATCGGCTGCGAAAGACGCCGCTCAGTCGGCGAGGATTTTAAGTTTTCCTCTGATCCCAACGGCGGAACAGATGAAAGCTTACGGTATGCACCAGTCTTGTATGTACAATACAGTCACGCATGGTATTGACCGATACTTCGCATAATGTACGTCATCAGTGAGGAAAGATCTCTTCAGATCGCCAACCGATTGTCGTACGCAAACGAAGCGAATTCAAATCAGTGTCAGTGATTCTCAAGGAAACCGCCGATGACGCGGCGAAATTCCGACTCGCATCATGGGAGACACGCATGCGAGACTCGCTTGGGAACGAGGCTTTCGAACGCAAAATGCGCGGTACTGTTCTACATAGATCTGCACTTTTGTCTATCTTCTTCGTTTCTCAACTCAGAGACGATGAACATGGGCAAGTCGTTTCACAAGTCCATTGCACAATACTTCGAGGGTATCCCGTCGGAGAATATTCGACCTGATGAGAAGGCGCGGAAACGATGGGCCAATGTGTTGCCAATGCTCTCGCAGTTTGCTCCCTTTACGGGGGTGTCGCCCGGTGCTCGTACGAGGTCGTTCACTGAGCACTTTATCGTTCATCCCTACCTTGCTTACAGTGGGCGAATGGACGCTGTTGGGACTTACAAGTGCGTGAGTGTAATGATTGAACTTATGTGCTCTATCGCCACGGGCGCACACCTGGGGGCATGGGGTACTTTTCCTCTCGCTGGGTCGGCCGTCTTTTAAAGCACGTGCATGCCTTGCCGGTTTTTGAATTGCTAGAAATTCTTTTGTTTTCTCGTCCCTCCATTGCATTCTATTCGGCGTGCCTGCCTGTATTTCTCGAACACGCTTTCTTTTCTTCGTTCGCAGGGGCCATCTCTGCATGATCGACTGGAAGACCTCGGAGGCGACGAAGGAGACGCTTGACTCGACGTTCGATTATCCGCTTCAGGTGGCCGCCTACGCTGGGGCGCTCAATACGGATAAAGCGTTTCGTGCTCTTGCGCAAGTCAGTCAAGCGAGTAATACGTACTGTATATACTGCATTCAGGGCGTGCATGTAGAAGACTGGTCTGTGTCGTATGTGCGCTTTGAGGGACGGCTTTTGTATGCGTGAACGTGTACAGTAGGTGTCTCTGGTCTGCCTGCATGCAGTGCTCGCAATGTTAGCGATGGGCAGGAGAACTAGTTGACTGTTTCGTCCTACTGCATCGTCTCTTTCTACAGATCGATCGAGCTGTCCTTCTTATCTGCTACGATGAACGCTCGCCGGACGTTCTCGAGGTGGACGCCGATCAGCTCCAGACTTACTGGAACGACTGGCTTCTCCGGCTGCGAACGCTGTATGAGTCGAGCAGCGTCGATGCACAACCGCCGGCGGCGACGAAAAGTTAGCTCGACTGTCAATTCAATCGTTTACCTTTTGCGCACTACCAGACTCGACTGGACCGGTTCATTCAATGCTCTGCTTATGACAATACCAACAAGCTCCTGTGTCCTTTCTGTTCTACGAGCTATATTTGTGCCTAAGTACAGTACGCAGTATACGTGCTGCATTCGTGTTCTTGCTGTGTTTGGTTGTGACTGCTGAAATTGATCTCATTCGAGCATTCATTCCGCGTGTGGCGTGCATACTAGCTCATTGGGTTGTTCTCATGTCATCTCTGCTACTTATGTACTGTACGTGCGCTTGAGTGAATGTGCATACTGTTTGTGTGTATTGTGCATGTTGGTGCTCTAGACGAAGCTGGATATTCGTTGAGGGTTTATTTTTACACAAAACGCATCCGCACTAGACCTTAATAGAAAATTGCTACTTTACTAATTGTCAACTTCCATCGTATTCACTACTGCGGGCTTTGGGCTGTAGTTTGCGAAAACGTCAAGTCAGTGTGATTCAATGCACATATACCTCGGAAAGTCACCAACCTATACCCTCGTAACCGCTAGCAGCCACCTCTTCCATGTGAAGGGTTTCGAAGTGTGGCACAATTTCATTCAAGAAAAAATCGCCTTCGTTGTCGGGTAGCGGTGCGTCTCTGCAGCAGCTCAGGACTTGCGTTAACGACTGACGAAGAAGTCCAAAATCTGGCCTTCCCTCTGGTGTGAACGCCCAGCAGGAAAGCATTATTGCGTAGAGAGTAGGCGGGCAGAATCGTGTCTGCGGAAGTCTATAGCCATTACTGATGTCCTTCATGATCTGACTGTTGAAGTTTTCGCCATCTTCCGGAATGACTTCGTCATAGGGCTCATCGCAGCGTGTCATTAACTCCCAGAGCACCACGCCGAATGACCACTAAAAAGAAATGCAACGACCACACACACAAGTGCATCGATGGATCGCCGAAGTGCATTCTGAATTTTGACAACAGAAAAAACAGTCAAGCTGAGCAAACGCGAAATACAGACGCACCGACCACGTGGATGCAAAAATTTTTACCTCCAACACAGCCTGACTGCCTAAGCGACATTTGCAACTACTTTAGGCGCTGTTCTGGTTTAGGCGATTTTACTTTTTCAAAAAATAAAATCGTCCAATGTGTTTTAAGAAAAGTAAAATCGCCTAATGAGTTTTAGAGTAACTAAAATTTACTTTGACAAAAAACATTGGACGATTTTATTTAAAAAAGTAAAATCACCTAAACCAGAACAGCGCCCTACTCTAAATATTCGAATTTACGTGAATCGTTGTAGATGGCGCTTGTACGCTGTGGTTAAGGTGTTAGAGAGGTTTACTGCAATTTTGAAGACTGCGATAAGAATAACTGGTATTTTCAGTATTTTCTTTTGTATTGATTGCATTTTCACATTGGCTTTAAATTTATTGAATTTTGGAGACAACACATTTTAATGAATTTCTATACAATTTTGGCTTTTTAACAAAGAAAAATAGGGAAAAAACCGTAAGTTTATTTCAAAAAAATTTAGTGTCTATACTAGCCACAAACAAGGCAGGCGCTATGACGCAGGAAAATGGGAGCTCTTTCATGCGCGCATCTGGTATGTGCAAAGAAATAACGTGGGAGCTAAAATCGTGGTTCAGCAAATTACGAAAACTGAGGAAAGTGAGGTTTGGAGAAAACCCGCTGTAATTTCCAAGTTTGAACATAAAAAATATTTTCACAGCTAAAACACAGAAGAGACTCTTAGCTACCTTAATGCGACGCGACAAAAATGCACGTCGCACTACACACAGCGTAAAAGCGCCACCTACGATTACACAATTAACGTAAATTCGAGTTTTTATGTATTTCGAAAAACATTTCTCGTTGCGCGCAAAAAGTCGGCAGCGAGAGTGTGGACGTGGAATTTCGAATGTTCTGACCGGGGAAGGGGGAAATGGATAAAAGGGGAGAAAGCGGCAAGGGAAAGACCATGTCTGACCACAGTCATCCTTTTTACGCTACTCTCCATGCAGGGTACAAAAAAGTAAGGCGATTGTTTGAACATTGTTTTGCTATTGCAACGACCGGCCGACAAACACGTCACATGTGATTGCACGTAAAGGCCCACCGACGAGTGTCGGTCGACTCAAAATGGTCTTATTATGAATGACGCTGAAATAAAACTCACGCTGTCCGACTTCTTCGTGAACATAGCTCGCTCAAGTCCCTCCGGCGCTGTCCACCGAACGGGCTGCGAGTCGAGCTGACTCGCAGTGTATGTACCAACTTGCTCGACGTTGCGAGAGAGGCCAAAGTCTCCGATTTTTATATGGAGAGTGTCGTCAAGCCTTGACGGGCAAAAAAACAAAAAACAGCGACAATAAAGGTCCGAAATTGTGATGTTTGCTCGGAGCCGTTTACAATTGACGTTAGCACAAATTTTGAATTTTTACCCCATTCCCCATTGTCAGCTATCGTCAAATTTGCTGACACTCCCTATTGAAGTCAGTTTTGGCCCAGCCCACCCCCCCCCCGTCGAAAGGCGTTCTGTTTTCGTTCGTTCCTGTCATTTTGTGCTGACGCCAATTGCAATTTTGCATTTGCGGAAAATAAAGACGTTTTTCAGAATGACGTCAGTTTTGTCCCCACCCCTTCTCTTTTGCCATTTATCGTCAGTTTTTTGCCAACCTCACCCTTAATGTGCTGACGTCAGTTGTGAACGCCCCCCTCCTTGCTAGCGCCTTCTCACATGCAATTTCGGCAGGCCAAATCACGGTGAACAAAGTTCTGCAAGTGAAGGTAGTCAACACCCTCAGCAATCTGCAAACCGAATTCGAGGAGACCGCGCTGATCAATCGCCTATTAAAAACAAATATTTAGTCAATCAGCTTTTGTATTTTTACAAAATAAATTTTAATAGCTTCTTTATCTCACAAAATTTTCCTGATGATGAAGATACGAGCGAAGATCTCCGTTTGACATGAACGGTGTGATGACCAACGGCACCCATTTGTGGAAGCTAATTCCGATTAGTCGAAGCACTCGTGGGTGATCAAAGTTCTGCATACGCAGCCCCTCGCCCAGAAATTGACCAACGCTGGCTTCGGCTAGTAAAAATCCCGACAAAAACTTTAAGAACCGATAATAAAAATCTGAATTTGACAAAATAAAAATAATCGTAAAATTTTCATGGTAAAATAAATACATTTTAAACTTCTATCTTTGCATCAAAATACGCATGAAAATCTGTACATTCACTGGTGTCCAATGGTAAAACCGCAAAACTATGTTTTTGGTCACACACCTTTCAGTGTTTTAACTGCAACTTGCAAAATTTGCTCTCCGTCACCAGGTATGTTCAACGTTGCTTGAAATAAAACACCGAAATTACCTTGAAAACGGAGATATCTAAATTAGTGATCACTCAGTTTAAAATCAAATTCTGTTTACGCCTAACCTGTCCCAATGAGAGGGCCTTCTGTAATATAAATGAGTGGAATTAGAATTTCTGATGGAACGAGTTGCGGTAAATTCGGGTAGGCGATTCTCTCTCCATTCACGCCGGTAAAGTAATGGTCTCTTGTTCTTCTCGCAATGTCATCCGCAATGGTTTTGATACAGAATTCTCGTGCCCGAGCAAGACGACGGACGATGAGCCAGGTAACGCCCACCGCAACCACACAAAGCACGCTGCCGGAAATCAGCCATCCTGTTTGATCCTGTACAAAGAAAGAAATTTTTTTCTGGCGTCGCCACGGACGCATTGCTAACAGTTGCAGATAAACGCGTTTTGGCGTCTTTTTAGCAATTTGGCTAAGCCAAAAAAACACATTTCCCAGAGACAAACAGGTCGGTTGTACCGATCCCACATTTGATGTTTATGAGTTTAATACAACACCAAAAAATTGCAATAAAGTACGTGGTGAAGGCAGAATTCGAACCCGTGACCTTTGGGTTAACGTTACGTTCCACCAGCCGAATTGCGAAGAATACCATGTGGAGAATGTGCGCACCAAGTTTCAGCAAAATCTGTCGAAGAGTTATTATGCCCAAAACACGTTATTTTTTACATGGGAGTGGAACTTTTCGAGTGGCATGCTCGGGAATATTAGGCCCGGGGCCATCATCGAACTTGACATCACGTTTTCACAAGGTACCTGCACGAAAAATTTCAGACCGCTAGCTTGCTTGTTTCAAAAGTTAGGACGCGGACAACGACGACAACGGCAATAAATAAGCTTTGCCGGGCAAAGCGAAAAAACTACCACCTTTGCGCTCTTAAAAGTGGGACACAAGGATTGGGGA
>JAQGBB010001909.1:0-12144 GCA_034691745.1 Prismatolaimus dolichurus | reverse complement strand
ATTGTTTTCCATGTAAATTGATGTTGTCCGCAAATTATCTTGAGCTAGAAGCAACCGATGGAAATCTGTTTTTTTTTGCGCTGGATACCTTAGGTCCATAGCTCGGAGGATTTCGAAGAGGGGGACTGGGGGCTCACAAAACGTTTCAAAAGGCCTCCTGCCGTCATAAAAAAAAATCGAAAAAATTCGGAAAATCGGAAAAAATGTGCAAATTTGAAAAAAAAATGAAAACGCATCCCGCCAATACCAAATTTTCCAAAAGGCATCCTGGCATTACAAAAATTAACAAATTAAGAAAAAACGAAAAAAATGAAAAATTCAAAAAAGACTGCAAAAAGCAACTTAGATTTTTAAAAAATCTGCTTTCAGCATAGTCGATTTTTTATTTCTAAAAGTTATGAAGATAATTTTTTATTTGAGAGAATGCTGTTTGCAAACGCGTAAGTGGGACTACGGATCGGCACGTCCGACTTGTTTTGTCTGTGTTCACTTGCGGGAGAGTGGCCGTTTGTATCCAATTTTTTTTATTGAGTTGATTTAGAATGTTTTGCTGAATCTGAGGGTGCAAACAGATTCTACTTACGATTTATGAGTGAGGTAAAAATCTAATTGTAGCTACCATCACACTTTGAAAAACCTAGTTGTAGCCACCCAGCACGTGCAAAAACCGGATTGTAGCCACCCGCATCTAACTGTAACCTGCTCAAATGGGTAGCTGCAATTAGATTTTGCACCGAGACGCGCGTGGCTACAATTAATTTTTTTCGGATCTAATTGTAGCCACATAACTTTCATCGAGTTGTAAGAAAAATTTTTCGACGCGTTAAACACCATTCGACTTGTCTCGGTTAGAGCTTCATTTTGATTTGTAGAAGTCTTTGCGAAATGTGAGGAAAAAATTTGGCGCGAAAATTCGACAAAAAACAACAAAAGTGGCTACCATTAAATAGTATAAACTGTAATGCAGGTCTGAACAGTTAGTATCTTTCTTTGTTAAGCTTTGCTTCACGACACCACGGATACAAAAAAAAATCGCCACCACGAACAAGGTTGTGGCTAGAGCAGGTTCAAAATATCGAACCCGCGAAAAACACCGTAGATCGCATCCTTATAGCAAATGTACTTAACTTTTGAATAATGCAAGAGCACGAATACCGCATCTGACCGCTATTTAAACACATTGAAATTGCTCCATTCTAATTTCAAGCCGCTCCGCTCCTGCTTCGCCCCGACCGGCCAAATTTTTTTCGTTCCGACAAGTTCTTTGAGATTTAAGGTTTCCGACAAACTAACACACCAGCAATACAACAAGAGTAATACCATAATTCAAAACAAATTTAATGATAATTTGCAAAAAATATGTCATTAAAATGATTTTGCAAAAACTTCAGGCTGAAAATTTCGCTTCGGGCAAAAATCCAAAAAAGTGGGGTACCTCAGTCGGCCGGTTTAAAGGGGTATAAAACCTTAGGGTACCCTATCGTCATTACTGCATGTGACCACAGACAGAAAACCAGTCACGTGACCTTACGCAAAGACAAAAAATCCTCAAGCACAGCAAAAAACGAACCCTCAACGCCAATGCGCTTCTCGCCACAGGCCGACTCGCCGATACACATATTCTTCGTCACCAGTGCTTCCTCCTTGCTCTTTGCGATGAAGATGCCATCGTGGCGATGTAAATCGATGACGACCTTGCTACCACCGCGTCCGCCACGCGGTCCTCCGCGCCCGCCGCCGCGAAAAGCGCTCCATCGCGAATACATCCCCGTCGACCGCCATGCGCACGTAGAGACTAAAACAATCAATGGACAGATATTACGGCAATACAAAGGATGATTCTCATTTGATCAGTTAGCTACGCTCTTTGTAACGTTCACTAATTTAAACTCCCTTTGGCATGATGCAAACGCATTTTAGCTACAGCCTCACATTTCACACTGTGAGGTGTCCAATTTCGCTCCATACGATTTCCATCGCCGTGCATGTGGCTTTAACGAATGGTCCCATCTCTACCATGTTTTTTCGCAGGTAAACGTTTTTCTCTTTTAAATTCTCAATATCAGCATTCAAATCCATCTTTTAATTACAAAACTGCAATGCGCCAAAATGTGCTGCAATCTGGAATGCTTATAGTGCGCAAACGGTTTTCTTACTGAGCTAGCTGACGCATTCTTCAAATCATAGAGCAACTTAGAGTCCCGCCAAACGATGGTCGCTCCATCTCTTCAGCCAAACAAGTCAATGTTGCGATCATCAAGGCCCACGGACGCAAAACCTGTTTCGGACGTCAAATTTTATTTTTATGAGTTTAGTATAACACTAGCAAAATTTGCAAAAATGTATATAAAAAAGAAGAATTCGAACCTTTGATCTTTCGGTATCAGTTCAAGCGTTCTGGAGTTATGCGCAAAACACGTAATTTTTACGTCAAAGTGTACCTTGTGAATCGCCGTTTTCGGTGTGGTAGAACCCGGGGGAACGAAAACGCAGTGTCACCCCTACTTGTTGCAGCCAATCTATAAAAAAAATTGGTTCCCTAGCACACGCAAACACATCAGACTGCATAACGAAGATGATGTGCGTCAGTGGGCCTAAAAGCACAGCGTTAGAATTTCATTTATTTTTGAAATGGCAGGATGCGAAAGTTTTATGCAAACAAAACCTTTCACCGTCTGACCACGAACGAATTTCAAAAAAATTCATTCATTGCAAAAATACATTTACAAGAAAAACAAACACAATTTACAATGCAAGAAATTTCTTTTATAGTGCAAGCCCATTCAAGTGCAAAAACATTCCTTCACAATGCAAAAAAAATCGTTTTTACAATGCAGAAAATACGTCGGCAAAAAACATATGTTTATAATTGAAAAAAATTCATTATTACTGTAAAAAAAAATTAATAAATTTCATTCAGTCTCAGAAATTTTAGGCAAAGTTCGTGCGCGGCAAACCGCTGCAAAAAAACATGCCCACGAAAGTTTTTTCGTGATTTCTCGCTGGATCCGAAATGCGCATTGAAAAAGCGTCCACGGCGGAACGGCGAGCCATTGGGCGAAGAACTCCAGCAACCATTGATAGGTGAACGGCAACTCTTCGCGAACGCGCTCAAAGTACTCTGTCTTCGCGCGTCTCGGTTGCATGCTCAAGGCGCCGCCGGCAGCAGCAGCGTAGAAACCGCAGCTTTTCCATTCGCTCGCATGCGCCAGCGGGAACTCACCCACGGCCACGTCGACGCATTCCACGAGACCTCGACCGACACGACGTCGACGTTCAAGTGTACACAAGGTGTCACGCCCGCTCACGCCGCACACGGCGAGCAGCGATTCGATGCGCGTCTTCATGGTGTCGTCGACAAAGATGGCAAGCGAGCGCTCGCATAACCGGGAGTTCACCGAGAATCGACGATGGGGATCGGTCTAAAAGCCAAAACACACGAATAAAAAGTTTCCTCGTTTCAGATGTCACATGATTAAAATTAATTTGAAAAGAAAGATTCCGCGAATTTTAGGCTCGACGATTTTTCTATTTTACCACGAAGAAATCGACAAATTTTAAATTTTAACATGAAGAAATCGCGAATCTTCTATTTTAAAACGAAGAAATTGGCGAATTTAAAACCAAAGACTAACGAATTGTCGACTTTAAACTGAACAAATTGAAGAGTCTTACATTAAAAACGAAAAAATCGACAAATTTTCGATTTGAAACTGTTGTGCGGTCTGCCTTAGCTCGAGTGATAACTGCGTCGTTTGTCTCTACAAGGATGCAACGCTCTTGCTCCACTTCTTCGCGGATGGCCGACGTAAGCTGTATGCACTGCTGGTGAGGAAGGCGGTGGTTCAAACGTGACGCTCAATCCGTATTTGTCCGATCACTATGTGTCGTCGGAAACGCGCCTGCGCGGGCCTCATTCGCAGTTCCGCACCATGGACAAGAATCGCCATGCCTTGCACGTCTGAACTGACAGCGATCGCAAAGACACGGAGCAGCCATTCTTCATCGCGTTTACTGACACGTTGAAGGGCAACAAGGAGCTTATGGAATTCAAAGCTTTCATGCAAGCCGGCGCAAAATCTTCGACTGCGGCAGCAAAAATTGAGATAGCGCCGGTACGCATGACGATGGCAACGACGTCGAAAACCGCAGCAACGAAGATGGACGCTTCCGACCGGTCAAACACAAATGCGAATGTTATCGGCAAGCAATGCGTGTATGCTGCAGCTCTGCGCCAGCGTCGGTTATGTCACCTATCGGACTGTTTTTGTTGGCGTTGGTCCATGTGTGAATCTGCCGAAATATTTGTTTCATGTTGGGTGACACAAAAACGGCGGCTGCGGTGGTGCAACTTACGTATGACTGCACCGCCAGGTGCGACATCGGCAATGCCGCCAAAAGCGGCAGGGTCAGCGCATTCGACGGTAGATGCTTCAGGCACATCATCCGCAAGCACGCCCGCTTCTGATAAGCAAAGCGCAAGTTTGATATGCTGAATGCTGTCGCGAATGCATCGTTACGCGCGGCGTGGTCCCGTTTCTCGCGTGTAGTGTAGTAGCAGAGAATAGCAGTATACCGTAGACCAAACCACACAAGACGAGCTTTTCTCTGTATATGATAAACATAGGTCAACACAGAATGAGCTTTTCTTGACAACTACGTCTTCAGCTTTTCGGTCCCGAACGAAAACTCCGAAGCTGCGAAGATTACGGCATCACATTCTATGTTATAGTGGAGCTGAATAGCGGCTAGAAACGGCCAACAGAAGGCCACTTTGCAGGTGTCTTGCGACTTCACTGGCCGCTTGTTTTTTCTATTTGCAAGAGCGCAAATCTGGCAAATTTCCCATATTTCTCTCGCTCATTTTTTGTGAACTTGGTTGCCGCTGAGATTCGGCGTCGGAATTCACGTTTTCTCAGTTTTGCTAATGAGATTATAGAAGCTTAGCTGCATATAAATTGTATCAAGTCGTTGTCGACTACAGTTTTTTACTTGTTTGCTGCAATATTGAACTAAGTACTACGTATTATGCTGCGTGTTGCATAAAAAAAGTGCTTTGTAGTTGTTTGCTTTCACTTCTAGTGCGATCTCGCCCGACGGTGCCGCTCGACGAGAAAACCCAAGCGAAGCACAATCAGGCGCTCGACCGGACGCAAAGGAACAGCAACAAGGCTCTCAATTCTGCGCTTAAGCAGCGCTACCGTCGGTAAAAGCTCGCCGTCGTGCAAGGCCTGGAAACTCTCGCTGTCACGCAAGACATCACTCAAGCCCGCGATCTGATAAGGGACCTTCTTTCGGGTGACGCGACGTTGTCGGAGAGCAAGAAAAGGACGGCGGCAGACAAGGTGACAAGTAAGGACGCAGACTGTGCTTGTCATCCTCGAGCTCAAGCAGTGTTTGATGGTGCATGTATGTACGTGAATTGCTGTTACATGTTGTGCGTGGGTTCATCCTGCTGCGATTTGCAAACGCATCGCGGCAGGCTCGTATGGTAGTTTTGCTGAATGAGTGCTGTGTTTTGGCGATAATTGTAGCTTGCATGGAATCAATTGCACGTCTAATAATAGCTAACGAATTTCAAGCGATCGTGTCACCGTCTTCGAAGTGCAGTTGTTTTTGATAGCGTTGTGTTTGCTGCGTCAACTGATGACGACTGGACACGTCACTTTTTCTGCACGTAGAAGTGTGTGGCTTTCTGTTCTGAATTAGTCATCACGGCTGGGCGACCGAAAACTGCATGTATATGTCTGAAGTGCGGCAGCAAAGACAAATGACGCTATTGTACTTCAGGTCACTTCACTCCAAAAAGTGGCCTAAACTCCGTTTGCAAAATCAAAATGTAAACGAAAGGGTATTTTACAAAGAGAAATACCATCGCGGGTGCAGACGCCAGCAATCATGAGTTTTTCGGTTGCCTAAAGCGAGGACTAAACAAGGTATTTACGCGGTATTATTTATTTATTTATTAGTTCGAAGTGTAGTTTGCAGAAAAGTACGGTAGACAGAAAACCGTCGACGTAGCTCCAACGTACATGGCTGGCGTATGGCTTCGGAGAATGCGTCGGCAAACATGAAGCTTTAAGCCTACTTAACGTAACATCGGTTTTTTATTCTCGCCAACGTCGCTTGCTTTTTCTTGTTTTTTGGAGGAAGCATTCCTCCAATGACTATCGCGTATCATAGCAATGTATTTAGTAACCATTCTGATAGGAAGGCTCACAACGTTTTTGATACAGCTGCAAAATCGATCAAAAAGAAATTTTGCAAAATTTGAAAATGCACCAAGGCTACTGCCTACCGTGGTGTCGAGATATAAAAATGAGAGTAAAACTGGGCAAGCAGCAAAGCAGCAAATAAGAATTGAATGGCTAGTTCCACAACTCGCTGCAAAACGTACCTTCGATGGTTGGATGCCTAGATGAGACATGCTGCAGCATAGCTGAGTGCACGTTTGACGTACACCGTAACAGTTGTTTTCCAATTGCAGTTTGTTGTGACGCATATACGATACCTCAACTTTGGTTGCCCCAAATTAACAGTCTTCTACTTCAAACATAATCTGAAAATTTTCGAAGCACTTCGGAAGCTATTTTGCGAGATTGATGCCTACGTGTACGTAACCGCAAGTTCAGTGAATTCCAGAAAAAATTATTCTCAACTTTTCTAGCGCAGACACTCGGACTGGACTTTTTTGCCACACAATTAAAAAACAAATCGAAGCAAACTACTGTATTAAGATTTTGCTAAAATATTCGCTTGAGAACAATTTGGCGGGCTCGGCTTTGTTGTGATTTTGACTTGAAAATCTGCTATTATAGTATAAAAAAATCTTCACCCAGCAGGTAGCGGTAAGAATTAATCCGCCACATCATCACCACCGCAATTTGTTTGGTGGAGCCACAGCTCGAGTCGCTAATCACCGCCGTTTACTGGCTTCGCGAAAGATCACGAAGAAAACCGAAAGCTAGGAGCACTAAACCTAAGTATTCTCAAAAAGACTGGAAACAATGTGCTTTCCTGCCTATTTCACGTTGCGTACTTTTATGTGGAATGTGACGAAACGGTATTTTACAAAGAGAAATATCATCGTGGCCGCAGGCGCCCGCATACCTGGGTTTTCGGTTGCGTGTTTTATTTGATCAATTCCACCATATGCAGCGCACCCGTCGCTGACGATTTTCGTGGCCCCAATAATGCATACAGGATAAAATTGCGCAAAAAACTGTGTCGTAAAGGTCTATCGATAAAAAATCGTCTGCATCAACACACATGTACAGGTGGCTTCAACGGTGCGCTTTATGTAATTACTTAAAATATATGTATATACATATAATTACGAAGAAATCATGCGTCTGTGAGAGGAAGTAGTGTTCGCGCGTCGCAAGGGGCAACGGGCAAAAATTGCATCTGTTAAGGTAAAGATGCTGGCCAAACAATTATGAGCACAAAACGCTGTTTTTCCCTCATGTCGTGCGTAAATGCCTTGTTTGATCCGCGCTCTACGCAGTCAAAAACCCGTGTATGACGGCGCCTGCAGCCGCGATGATATTTCTCTTTATAAAATACCGTTTTGTGGCATTCTACAACTAAAGTGAACAACGTAAAACATGCAGGAAATCACATTGTTTTCAGTCTTTTTGAGAATATTTGGGCCTAGTGCTCCTAGTTTTCGGTCGTCTTCGTCGTCTTCAGCCTTGCAATTTGAGCGCGTGACATAAATTTACCAAATAAAAGCGCACAGTTTGATCTTGCCATTTGTTGAGTTACATCAGACGCCAATACCAAGTGGTTGAAATGACGTTTCAGCGTGCGGACTTTTCTTGCGCTCGTCGGACGTTGGGAATGATACACAATTTACGTGAACAAAAAATTTGAATTTTTCGATTCCCCCATTCTCCTCGTAAACAAATTTATGTGTTAGGTATATACTATTTTTTACACATATCGTAAACATTGGCCCGACCCCCTTCCCCCTGCCCGTTTACGCAAAATGTGTCTCACCCCTTGCTGGCAAATAGGTACGCAGCAGTGTGATCACCAGCGCAATGTGACGACTTCGAATTGTTTTTTCACGGATTTGTTAGCAATAAATTAAACTTGCATAATCATTTCTGTGGCATTTTACACACGCACAAGCGACGCAGTTAATTAGATGCACGGGCTAGCACATAAAAAAACATGCACGTGCACTGAACACTTATTCACTTCTCAAAAAATGTCACCTTGGTCATGAATTTTAGGCAACTTTACTGTAAGCAGAGTTTAGGTCACTTTATTCGTGCCAATGTAGTGCCAAAGTCTTACTGCCAAAGTAGCTGATGCCAGGAAGCGACGGTGATGAGCGACGCGAGCTGCGGCTCCACCAAGCAAATAGACGACAGTGATGAGCGACGCGAACTGTGTGCCCGCGAAGCAAAAAAGCGACGGTGATGAGCGACGCGAGCTGTGACTTCGCCAAGCAAATGAGCGGCGGTGATGAGGGGTGCGTGCTGTGGCTCCGCGAAACAAATAGATGACGGTGATGAACGACGCGAGCTGGATGAAGAATAATGACAAGGTACGAATTCAGGTTGCTGGAAAACGAAATAGTGACATTTTTTAACTGAAGCTAAAATTTTTGTTTGCTTCAAAAATTCTCTACAAAAAAAATATTTTTGAAAGATACATTTCGCCTAAATAAAAATTATTTTCTATCAAAAGCAGTGTGTTGGTTTGTTTAGTCCTGTGTTTACATATGGCCCCTCGGACTTTCGTTGAAAATGAATCCTCACTCACTGGTAACCCTTCGCCTAAAAAGCACGACGGTCGGAAAAGTCCACCAAACGCGCACAGGAGCCCACACCAAAGGGATTACGCCCAGAACACGACACAACTTTTGTGCACCCCTGCCAGGTACTGGCTGACTGTTGCCTCGGCTCACAGCGTTCTCTAATAGGAGTGGTTTCTTGAAAGAGCACCACAGCAGGAATGCTCCGCTGAACACGCCTCGCGACGAAAACAGCTTGTCACGATTTCATGCAGCTGTTCGTCATCACACCTTATGATCCTAGTGTATTGGGGGGATTGTCCCTGTGTTGAAATACAATTCGCGCCTTCGCACCATACAAGCATAAAATTTTGTGAGTAAAGGCTGCGTTTTATTTTAGAAGCTACAATCTCCTTACCGATCGAACTTGACAGTTCGTTCCAACGGCTTTTCGCCTACTAAGCAGTCTATTCGACCTTAAACAGCCATGCAAAATTCACTCTTACAAGTCGTTTTAATAATACTTGTTTGATTGTAGGAAGCGGGCTGGTGTAACACTAGATTAGTAGATGAGACGAAATTTGGAACTGCCGTCGCAGACAAGCAGCCTTGTCGGCGAAGCAAATAGGCAATCCCAAAGTAAGCAAATCGGTTGCCAATCAATTTATCAATGAGCTACTGACTTGACTTGCTGCTCATACTTGACAATCGCCGTTCCTCGCTTTTGCGAACGTGCAGTCTAGAAACAGCAACAATACGTGCATGTAATGCAGCCCGACGTGAGCGAGTAAATTTGAAACTATGAGAAATTTGAAAAGTTTGCTGAAAGAAAACGCAAATTCTGCAGAATGCGCATGAACAAATATCACAAAAAGTATCAGTCACGCACGTGGCCAGTGGACTCATACACGCAAGCTCCGCCAGTTCGACAGCAAGTTCGCTTACCTGGAAAGCATTTTAGGAGGAAAATCCTTTATTGCGACTGTGTCACGCACACGCGCAAAGAGCCTGTGATGTCCATGAAATTCCCAAAAAAAATTGCGTAACACAGTCACAATGAAGGATTTTTTTTAATGCTCTCCATGTAAGCGGACTTGCTGTGGATGGCCTCAAATACCGTGACTAATTTTTCAACTTCATGGTTTCAACATCGAATAGTTCAGTTAAAACTGCTCACCACCGAAGGTGGAGCTTGCATGTGTGAGTCCATTGGCCGCTTGGTCACGCACACATAATGAGCACGCACAGGAATGCGGTACTCGTACATGGCACACTTGGCGCAGCAGTTTCCGCCTGGGAAATCGGAGCCAAAGGAGTCATATTATATTACCGAAAGCAAAATTAAAGCACATACGTACGAGAATTATATGTAGCAGCCATCTGGACGAGGGAGAGGCAGAGAACAGGGTGAGTGCAGATTATGGGAAAGAACACGGAAGCTGGCCAGATAATGAGAGCTAGAAACTTCTGGTGTACCGGTTAAATAAAACCATTGCTCACAAGAATTCAGCGACAGCGAAAAAATCAACAAAACTCTAACGAAATGCAGCTTTCCCACACCCGTGGTTTATTAGCAATATTTGCATGTTCTCCACTCCTGCTAAAGTCACTGTCCAAAACCCAGACTACGGCACGCTACCACACACAGACGACTAAAACCTCACATTAGCAAATCAGTTATTACAGGAAGCAAAAGCAAAGAACGGCATCAAAAGTGAAACAGCTTTAGCTGGCTAGATAGCATTGGCAATTATTGTTTCACGCTTTTAACAGGCAAAGACAATGTTATCAATTTGAGGAAATTTCAAACCAAAAACACAAATGCCGACAGGTGAGCACTCTTCGAGCAAACAGATTGTAATCTACGGCATGGAAAATCGAATGGCTACGCGTTACTGAGAGATCACGATGGCCACAGTGTCCGATAGTCAAAATGAACTCAACGCCGATGCAAGCCATTAGAGTCATGCACGTGCGCCTCTAGTTCCGTCACTGAACGAAACGTAGCACCGCACGTTGTGCACTCTAAATGAACGCGCTTGAAAGTAATTCTGGACGGATACACGTGCGCACAACTGCATTTCTGACACTCGCGCATCAATTTACTCTGCACTTGGCCACGCTCGACGCCCATCTTCTAATCGTTATGGTCACTCCGGCGATGCAAGCCGCCTAGAGTAGCTGCGTGCGCTTTCGCCATTCCGACAGTCCGAAACGTAGCTTCACAGGTGCACTCCGGATGCTTGCGCGCAAGACATTTTTCCGGTGCTATTGCACTTTAGGTGACTTAACTGCAAAAAGTCATTCAAACTCCTTTTGTAATAATGAAGTGACCTAAATTTCCTTCGCAAATAAAAAGTGACCTAAGCTACGCTGAAAGTAAAGCTACCTAAAATCCGATAACCAAAGGTAACATGCCCTTTAAAAGTGGATAAGTGCTCAGTGCACGTGTTGTGTACGTTGTCTATGAGCTAACCCGTCCATCTCATTTAATCCGTCTCTTCTACGTGTGTAAAACGCCACAGAAATGATACTGCAAGTTTAATTTATTGCGAACAAGTCAGTGAAAGAACAATCAAAAGTGGTCATATTGCGCTGGTGACCACGCTGCGGTCAACCTATCTGCCAGCTAACGTCCGAAGAGTGCGAGAAAAATCCGCACGCTGAGACGTGATTTAAATCACTTGGTATTGGCGTCTGCCGTAACTCAACAATGATAAAATTAAATTGTATGGTTTCATTTGGTGAACCTATTCATGCATTCAATTTACAGGGCTAAAAACCACGAAGACACCGAAAGCTCGGAGCACTAGGCCTAAGTATTCTGAAAAAGATTGGAAACAATGTTATTTCCTGCATATTTCGCGTTGTTTACTTTAGTTGTACAATGCGACGAAACGGTATTTTATAAAAAGAAATATCATCACAGCTGCAGGCGCCGCCATACATGGGTTTTCGGTTGCGTGTTTTATTCGATCAACCATCATATGTAGCGCATATGTCATTGAGAATTTGCGCTCTCCGTGGTGAGCGGTGTTAACTGAACTGTTCGATGTTGAAACAACGACGTTGAAGAATGAACTACGGTGTTCGAGGCTGTAGACAGCAAATTCGCTTAGTGAAGAGCATTTTGGAAGAAAAACCTTTGTGCGACTGTGTTTTGCAAACACGCAAAGAGCCTGTGGTGCCTCTGAAATTCCCAAGAAAAAATTGCGTAAAACAATCGCACCAATGTTTTTTAAGGTGCTCTTCACGAAGCGAAGTTGCTGTCGACAGCCTCGAATACCATAGTTCATTCTTCAACGTCGTTGTTTTCACATCGAATAGTTCAGTTGACACCGCTCACCACGGAGGGCGAAGCTTGCGTGTGTGAGTCCATTGGCCGCGAGGGGCTAAAT
>JAQGBB010001908.1:0-12146 GCA_034691745.1 Prismatolaimus dolichurus | reverse complement strand
CGATTTCCCGTCGTGTTGTACCCCGCTTGCTGCAGAGCCGCAGCGAGATCTGCGTCGCTGAATCCAGTCGGCTTCTTGATCTCGTAGTATGCGCGCGATGCCGGATTCGACGTCATCATGCGAAGGCAAAGGTCGCGACGCTCCTGCGGGCCGAGGTGCTTCCACGCGTCGTCGCCCTGGTTCCAGTACGACGACCAGTTCTGCGACTGGTTGCGATGATGCCACGTGCGGTTCACGTGCCAAGGTCCGCCGTGCCAGCCATGTTGATGGTGCCAAGACGGGTGATTGTGGCTCCAATTCTGTGAATTCCACCACGAGTTGTTGCCATACCAGCTAGAATTCTGCCCGTACCAAGACGAGTGGTTGTGGCCGTGGTGGTGGTGATGCCAGTCTGCAAAAATTGATATATTGAAATTGATATATTGAAATCGAAGTTATATTACTGTTTCCCGGCAAAAGCGGCCAGCTCGAGTAATTCGCACTTGTCGTGCCGTTCTCTTCACCGATTAGCTGCCAAGCTGGGTGATTATAATTATGATTGATTACCCAGATCGTACGATTTCCAGCTATAAAACCGATATATTCTAGTCAGCCGATACTACTATGGTCGCAGTTTGTTCATAAGGGTAACGGGTTTATAAGACTGTCCCACTGAGGATTTTCCACAACTAGTATATTTGGCCTTACCGGTCATGTTGGATCCCGACATATTTCCGTTCATACCACCGAAGTATGGTTGCGTCATATTTGGGTTTCCAGGGCCAAAAGGCAGAAAGTTAAACGGAGGTTGACTCATGTTGTTGGCGCCGCCGTTGGGAAAACTCGGATCCACCCAGCCACCAGCATTCCAGCCGCCGCCTGATGACCAGCTTTGATTCAAGTTGCCGTTGCCGAGAGCGTTTCCACCACCACCGCCGGACGTTGACCCCGTCAGACTGGCTACGCTACCGCTGCCAAAGGCATTCGTAGGGCTCTGATTCCCGTTGGCGCTCAAAACGTTTGACAACTGCAAATGAGCCGCATTGCTGCCACCGCTGCCGATCATGTTATTCTGGCTGCTCATCGACGTTGGGTTCCCGGCGTTACCGCCCGACGGAGTGACCCCGCCGGCACTCAACATCTGATTCATGTTGCCACCGGATGATGCATGCGTCGAACCAGCGTTGTTACCGCCGAACGCGATTGCCAGATTGCCCGCCTGATTCATTGTGACTCCTCCAAAGGCGCCGCCACTCATACCCATGGTAACTGCGTTGTTGTTGCCGCCGCCGTTGCCAGTCGGCTTATTATTGAGGTTTCCGCCCGTTGTGAGACCCATGTTGTTCCCGTTCGGTGACGAAGTCTGAACGAGCATGTTCCCCAAGTTGCCGCCATTTCCACTTAGCGCCGCTAGATTCGCGTTGCCGCTGCCGAAGAGGTTTGTCGGATTGACGCCACCGTTGTTTGCGCCAAAGATGCTGCCACCACCGGTCGTTCCGCCGACAGTCGAAGGCGCTTTATTGCCGTTTCCGCTCGGGGTTGTCGGCATTGAACTGACGCTGTTGCCGCCACCGGTCATTCCGCCGACAGTTGAAGGCGCTTTATTGCCGTTTCCGCTCGGGGTTGTCGGCATTGAACTGACGCTGTTGCCGCCATTGTTAGGGGTTGTCGGGCTCGCGTTGTGGTTGTTGTTGCCGGATTCTGGCGTTGTTGGATTCAACAGCTTGAGGTACAAGCCGGCGGCGTCGAGATTGTTCCCGGCGTATGCGTTGCCAGAGATGACGCCGAGAGTGACGCCATTCGACTGACACCCTGTAATTAGCCTGCGTACACAGTTGTAAGCTACCGTAACCTCGATAAAACCCGCGCTTACCTTTGACCAGGAATAAGAGGAACGCTAGGATACCCTTCCAGGTCATTGTTGCTTTTTTTCTGGAACCGTCACATGGGTACAGAACGCAATTACGTTAGTCGAGAAAGTGACAACTATTCAGTTGAGGGTTGCATGTTCGTGTACTACTGTAGTTTTAGTACAAAACTGGTCATCATTGTCACGCGAATTAATTCGCGCCCTTTGTGTCGGACCAATTTTCATTGCCATTCTGCACGAATGGTTTTTCATTGTTTAGCCTCGGAAGTTTCAGATTTTTCGCCGTTGCGCCTATTTTCGAATTACGTTCTCATGCGATGACAAAACATGTTCAGAAGAAGCCCACTCGAGGGCGCCCACATGACAGTCACCGCCAGGTTCTCTACTACGGTGACTTTTGAGACAAACGAAACTTTATTGTTTTGTAAATGAATGACGTCAGAATACACACAGGCAGCATGGCGTGTATGCCCTGTCGAGCGTATGATCAAAAAGGCATGGCACCATCTATGTGTTTTGAACATCGATGGCAAACTTGGGACTGTATCCAAGCGTAAAGGACCAGTCTAATGTTTTAGCCACTGACTGACGTTCTTTTGACAAAATGCACGTGCAGACGGTACTGAGCCTATGTGCAAAACCGAGGGCTTTTGCCATAACTTTTTGATCATACGATTAGGCTTCGCAGAATCCCGAAAAGTCAATACTATTGTACTTTCATCTTGATTTTTTCTAATACTATTGTACTTTGCTATCGATGGTCGTCATATAAACACAAAGCGCTTGGCTTACGGTAGAGAGCAGAGTATCGACTGCATGCTTGCGAAAATACGCATGAAATTCTTATAGCAAAGTACACTCAAATAGATTCTGTCAAGCCTAATATAGTGGCACATGCGATCTGGCGCTGCCATTTATCTGCGAAATGTACGTCTGGAAAAATAGTGAACAAAGCCGTCAAAACCAACTCGTATATTGAACTTTTCCACCTATGGTGCCCAGAAACCAATGACGTTCAACACACCAAAATTCGTTCACAACTCAAGTTTGCACTGAAGCTGCCTAAAATGTCCAACTTTGTTTTGATCTTCATCTCAGCGTTCCCTGGTTGTCTTTTACATTGTTGCAAACAAACGTGCTAGCCGACGTTCTCTCAAACTAGCTAATCAGAGAACGTTTTTTGTTCATACTGTGCAACCTACTGCAACCGAGAGTCAAAGTAGGTCTGTAATGACAATCGCTCTAGGCATTCATTAACGGCATTATAACGGTACCATCGGCAAGTAAATATCACATTTCAAAGCACGAGAAGCTAAACGCTGTTTTCGTGACCATCGAGGTCTCTGATAAAACGTGCCGACTTTAGAAGAAGCGAATGCTTCTCTTTCTGCGTGCCTGCTGACTGGGTGTGCCACTCGGAAGTGCGGTGCCGCTGAAATTGAAGCCATGCTGGTTCGCGACTGAGAGAATTTGTGAATAGTTAAGGTCATGCGAGTAGTGATTCGTGTACGTCTCGTTCAGCCAGTGGTGCAACTCGGCAGACATCTTGTGCATCGTAGCATTCGCCCATTGCGTCCCATTGTGAAAGTGGCTCTCGATTTCTCCGGCGAACTCGCTTCCTTTAGTTCCGAGCGTGTTACGAAGATGGCCCATGAAATTCGTCAATGAGTGTGCCCAATGACTGGCTGTGCTTTCGGCATCACTCTCTTCGTTGCTGGCGCTGTGTGTCGACGAGCCTGAGGGAAAGATCGACGTAGTTGAGAGGGTTAACATTGAATGTATAATAGGACGGTTTACCTGCGGCGAACAAGCAGATCGCAATGATGACTCCAACCGAACGAGCAAGCATTTTCGGTAGTTGGAAGATCGATATGCTTCTTGAAATAAAAATTTGATTATTTTTGAGTCAAAATATCATCTGCGTCCAAACAGCTCCCAGTCAAGCTTATATTGGGTGTGACCACGCCTTCTAAACAGGTTACTTCCAATTGTACTGGTCCTACGCATCAGTGCATTACTATTCATTTTAAAATTTTAAATTATAGCCGTTTGAGTTATAAACAGTTTTGGAAGGGCGGTGTCAACTTTTAGCGCGTACGTCACGCATATACGTCCCTAGTAATTGGCCATTATTTTCGTGTCTGCTAGTGCGCATGGCTACGCAGACGTTATCGTGACGTCGTCAGAGCAGCTCACTGAACTTTTTTATGGCTGTGCATTCCGAAACACAATATAGACAGTTTTGCTGCTTTTTGACCCTGCAAGTCTAAAAATGAAAAAAGTCAGTTTCGAGAAAAATCGGTTTTTATGTTCAATGGCTTTTTCAAAAATCGTTTTTTTTTTAGAAAACCCTGCACCTCGGTTTGCAGTTGGCATACACTAAAAAACGCATAGTTGCAGAGTTTTCTCACAAAAATTTCGATTGACTCATGGAGGTGCAGTGCGTTTGCGATTTCGATTTCTTCACCTTAACCAATGGGACGTGCTTGCTGAAGCTTCCTGCCAATCCTATAACCTCGGCGATGTGATGGGCTACCGTGTGGTCACTTTTTTGACATAACACTGCAAGTCGATTTGGAGCTTTTTAAGAAAAAGCACCAGCAGTTAGCTGCTGAAGTTTTCGTAGCTTGCGTTGGGCACCAACAAACAGCTGTGCTCCTCTTTCACGGCATTAAACACAAGCCATATGTGTCCTAGCTTTTGCATCACTGTATAATAATTTGCCAGAGGGCACTGGTCAAGAAGACACGTTACCCACATGTTGGAAACATTTATGTAAAAGCTTATAGAGAAACCATTATCAGTTAGCTAGGTGAAGCAAATAGAATTTATGCTACAAGTCTAGAAGAAGCCAATGCTTCTCTTCTTGCGTGCTTGACCGGTGGGGAGTGCGGTCGCATTGAAGTAAATGCCATGCTCGTGGGCAGCCGAGAGAACTTGCGAAAGATTGAAGTCGTGTGAGTAGTTGTGGTTCGCGTGTGTGTCGTTCAGCCAGTGGTACAACTCGCTGTTCAGCTTGTGCACCGTTGCGTTCGTCCACTGAGTCGCGTTGTGGAAGCGAGGCTCGATTGCGGCGGCGAACTCGTGTCCACGAGCTCCGAGTGACTCGCCAATATGGTGCAGAAACTGCGTGAACATCTGCCACCAGTGACTTAGCTTGCCTTCGATCCCTTCTTCCTCGTTGTCGGCATTGGTCATCGAGCCTATATTTGAAGACCGAGGAAAGTTCTGTGTTCAGGTCAAAGTGCAAACGCGTTATGTGCTCACCCGCGAACAAGCAGATCACGATGAAGAGTCCAAATGTAGGAGCATGCATATTTTCCGTAGCTGCTGTATGGACTTCAAGCCAAACACGAAGGTGCTTATTCGGAAAAAAGATGAATTTTTGAGTGAGAAAACTAAGTGCTTGCAAGACCGTTATATGCATGTTTATATTGCATGTTTATACTGGTGACTACTGGCCACGCCTTCTAAACTAGCTGCACATTATTATTCACTGTTTTATGTCCCTTTGATTAAAATTGTTGATGCAGAGTCAACCTTTTTAAGCATGAAAGTTGCTCATCTGGCAGTAATTGACAATCATTTTCTCGTCTACGATTGCGCATGCCTACGCTAATTGTTACTGTGCATCTGAGCTGACTAAACCTACAATACGGTTTGCTTTCACAATTCACATAGTACATCAGTATAGCTTCTGTTTGTTTTTACGCTAGGTGGACAACGCTAGAAAGCGTATGTAAGCAAATGAGGGCGGCGAAAATTGTAGACCTTTGGAGGCGAAAACACCCGGCTGTGTTAAAAAACAACAACATCAAGAGAAAAAATTTTTGATCGGAAGTCAACATTTATACGTATATCAAAACCAAACGAAACTTGAACAAGTCAACGCCGAACGCCGAAGGCATTTACTACTCTTGCTAATCTCATTTTTCATCTATGGTTGGATCTCCGAATGAGGTATGACGTAGCACTATAAGACTAAGTAAATTGAAGATAAGTAAGTCCTTGAGGCTTCCGGCAGTATGATTATCTTCCAACATTTTCTGCGGTGTCAACATGCGTGCCGTTCCGCTTTCCTCCTCGAAGCTCCTTTATATTAGATAGGTTACGCCGGGGATTCAGGCACCACGGTACGCGAAGCGTTCAGCTTGTGAGCGTGACGACGCGATGACGAGTGGACGCGAGGTGGCCTTGTCGCTAAGTCGACATACGGCATGGCACCTGCGTTGTGGTCAGCGGCGGCGTTCAAGAAAAGCGTGCTAGCTCTTTCGACAACGTCATCCGTGCCGAGCTCGCCGCGAACCCGGTTCGTGAGTTCTTGCAACTGATGGAGGAAGCTGAGGAAGTTGTCCGAGCGTGTTTTGTTCGAATCGTTGGCTGAAAAGATTCGCCTAATGGCAATTGTGCTGTATCGGAAGAGGAACTGAGTTTACCTGCGGCTAAAGCGATAAGCCCGAAGAAGCTGATCAGAGATGACAATGAGTTCATCTGTGAACCGAGCGGTTTTTAAACACATTACATGTGTAGCATTTTCATAATATAAATTGTCAGATCCCGGACGCTGTCCATGCTTCGGTTAGCGTGAAACATTTCGCAAAAAATTGTACGAGCCACACGTCGACGGGGCTTGATTTTCCACTAAGTCAATCGAGATAATATGCACGCTGAAATTTTGTTCAGAATAATGAAACTACCTGCGTGATGTTCAAGTTCAGCAAACCAACGTTGAACATGAATACTGCGATTTGCTGGGTTCATCTTTTTAGCAAAATCGAGAAATTTCGAAGGTTTGACACACTATCATGTGTCCCAAAAGTCCCCGTACTTTGGCCGGTTTTCTCAAAATTTCAGAGCCGGCTGAACATGCAGCGTGTTCTAATATGTCAAATAACGGCCAAATTTTGGTACCGTACTTTTCCATATAAAGCCCCCGGGGGCTTTATTTGAAAATGCCCATTTTAGCAAAAAAAATTCCCAAATATAGTCCCCCTCCGTTTACAGCCCCCTCTGTTTAGAGCCCCTCACAGCAGAGCTTTTCCAAACCATAGTAAACACCAGCAAATGAAGTCGTTTTTTACTTGTGCAAGCACTACTAGATTATGGCAAGTGAGAAGCAAATCGTGTCGAATCGTATGAATGCCGCGGTCAATGGCAATACCAGAGTCGTTTACTTTTTCCACGTCGAAAGGCCAGATACTTAGGCAAATGTCGATTTTGAAAAAGAAATAAAAATAAAGCCCCCCCCCCCGCCAAATACAGTCCCCGGGGAATGTATTCGGGGAGCTTAACAGGAAAAGTACGGTACATTGGAGCCCGGTGCATGTTAAGCCAGTCTGGAGAAAACCCGACTGAAATTGTGAGAAAATCGGCCAACGTACAGAGACTTTTGGGACACGTGATAGTAAGTCAACGACGACTATTTGAACACTATCGAGCTATCGAAGTTGCACAACACCACTGTCGTCAAATGCCCCATTCGTAAAATTCTATATAGCTTCCCAGGGGTCAACACATCTATTAAGCAGCCTAGAGCTAGGAGTCAAACAGTCACAGTGAACGAAAGATAACGGGAAAGGATAGCATACACCAAACGTACAGCAGGCATCCCAGCAGTCCTGCGTGGTGCTTGTGGGAATTACGACCCTAAGCAGTGTCAGCTGCATTTCACGTACTTTAGCTGACTGCTAATAAAGCTCACTCATGACACAGACAATGTTTTCAAGCCCACGCAATACTCAATACACGCAGTCTTTGTTGATACGTCGTTGTGACGTCACGGCGCCGTACGACGAAAATCTCGAAAGACTTTCGAAGTCGACAAGCATCAGACGTCGAATTTAAAAGTCGTCTGCTTTATTACCAGCAAGTCCTGTGCACAAATTCCACGTACAACCCAACAGGGCTCTTATCAGCTGCAAAAGTAAGCAATTTTAGGTTATACGTCGAAGTCGCGCAAAAAAAATTCAAAGCGCTTTTTCGCGGCTGCATATATAGCAGGCTCACAGTTAGTTGTACCGCACAAGCGTTATTGCACAAGCTAAACAAGCGAAAGAGAACTAGCGTGTTCTTCAAAGACGAAAATTAAAATGGCTTCTAACCCAGCAGATCCACATCAAGCCCTCGCTCGAGAATTACAGGTACGCTATAGATTAATAGCACTTATTCGCTCGGACAACTCCTTTTCGTCCCAGGAATGTCGTCAGCTTCACGGTCAGCTCGAGGACAACCGTCGCTTGCTTCACGACATTGCGCAGCAGATGGAATTGTCAACGCGAAGCGTTGAGGCGTTCACGAACAACGGTCATCGAAGCAGCTCCGTGCGACATTCGCCTTACGGGAGCATGCAGGTTGCGGCTCTCAACAATCGTCGCGAGCTTCTCAACCAGCATCACCGACAGCGTAGCCAACTCGATGCGCAGCTTCGCACCGAGTACGTCAACAAGCTTCAACACTGTATCGAAACGTTCAAGGCAGCAGCTCAGTCGGCCATCAATCAGATGCTGCCCGCATGGCAGCTGGAGAAGAAGCGAGCCCAGATCGGCACTCCACAACCAGCTGAAAACCACGTCGTTGACACGTACGTATGTGAACAAAACGTTTCATTTCTCAACTTCTATGAGCTTCAGAAAGTTTGGTTTTTCAGATTGCAGTCGCTTTGTGGCTACCTTCGCGAGCTTTCACAAAAGCACATGCAAATTCAGGAAGACTTGCGAGTCGTTGGCGTCACCATTGCACCGTTCAACGCCATGCAGTACTACAAATGGCTTCTGGAAAAGTGTGAAAATAAATATTAGCTTTGTAGAATATAATTATCATAGTCGGCTTACGTAATTTGTTCACAGGTCGTTCGTCGTTGTTGGTGAGCCACCGATGCTAGTGAAGCAGCGTTTTACCTGCGGCGTACGGTATGTGGTCGCTTTCGTTTCGAGTGGCATGCTATGATTACGGTAGCTTTCTTTTCAGCCTCTTTGCACTCCAGTGCTTGACCGATTCGGTCGCCCCGTTTCCACAAGTGAACTGTGTGGTTCTCAGGTTTGACCTATATTTTAAACTTGTCACCTGTTTCGCCATCACCGATGTCTAAATTTTCTAGGGAACAAGATGCGGCGGAAATTTTTAACGAGAAAAATTCTGCGGAACAAATTTACGACTTATGCAATAAGATGTAGGCATGCAATTAAACTCTTAGAGCAAAATCGTCTGATATGAATTGACGTTCTTCTCTCACATAATTAGCCCGAAAATCGGGACAGTGACAACGAAGGGCAAAGAAGATTTGGTCTCGATCAATGGCGCCGTTGGAGCCGACTTCAAACAAATAGTAAATTACAAATGTTCACAGCTTGATAGACAATAAGTTATACTGATATTTCTGTAGAAAGTTCAAGTTATGAATCGAAGGAAAGAGCGTGATGCTCCGACTAGCGCGCCAAAGGTGTAACACCAGCCCTATCCCTTCACAGAGTCATTCGTATATCGTTGGGTCTCAAATATCTAGGTCATCTGTCAACGATACTGTCTCGTATTTCTGGGACAAATCGCCGTCGGCAACGAGCAAATAAAATTAGCGGTATGTAGCAGCTAGTGTCGGGTATTAGTTGCAATTTCAACCACTAATGATAGCAACTTCATCGTCCATAAACTAAAGGGTGAAAATTAAGTTCCTTGGGTTACGGTAGCGAAAACTTATATTTAGACTGTATAGTTCATGTGTGTTGTGCCACAGGAACTATGCAGTCTAAATATAAGTTTTCACTATCGTAACCAAAGGACTTAATTTTCACCCTTTACAAAATAACTTCTAAAGCTCCAACTTCTGACCTTTCACAGGCACGATCACTACCGTTTGTCGTCAGCGTTCACTTCAACCAGGATTGTGTTCTTCTTGGCGAAATCTTTTATGCGATGACATTCTCAAGCCATAACATGGTAGACGAATTAATAATAACTAAGCCATAGGTGTACCACATGCTATCTGCGTAGGCGTTGCCGCTTCAACCTCGAGAGCAAATACGATGGCCCGAGTTCGCACAGGCGCTCTCGTACCTGTTCTCGCTTCAGCTCGGAATCACGCGTCGTCACATAAACGCAAGTCATCGCATCTACCTCGGCCAGGTCTTCTTCCATGACAATACACTAACGGAGGCCCAACTGGAACAGAAGATGGTGACAAAACAGGCGATATTTTCGGTGAGATCAATCGAACCTATCGTTAACGTCTCTTAAGAAAGAAGCTTTATAGGCGGAAAACCGGCGATTTTCGTTTTGGGATTGGTTCTTCGGCATCATCAACATGCTGCAGGAGAAGTCGGGAAAGGTCGGCGCTCTCAAGGAGCTCTGGGAAGAACAGTAAGTCATCATATACGGATGAGTTTTTTTTATAAGACACGTGATCGTTTCTTCAGAGAAGAAAACGGAAAACGATATTATCTGATGGAGGGTTTCATCCAGAAGGAGGACGCGGCGAAAAAACTCAGAGTTCAGTCGGAACCGATGATGATCATTCGTTTCAGCGAGGGTGTTCTTAGCGCCGTTAGTGTTGCTTATAAAGGTGTCGACTGATGCGGCTTTGTATTGGAGCTCTGAACTAAAATGACTGTAGTTTTAGTTCCGGCCCCGGGATCACCGAAGGTCGACCAGTTGAAACCTTTCTCGCTGAGAGAGAACTTGCGAAGGTCCGTTCAACTTTTCGATTTTTTATTGCATCCTGCCAGATGAGCGAGCGAAAAAAGGATGCCTAGTGGTCATACTTATAAAATCCCCTCCCAATCCCCCTAATCCTCTCCCAATCCCCCGAATCCCCCCGCCGACAAAATTTAGCTGACGTTGTGAACAACTTGTCAATGGTAGGCGCCAACTTGTCAATGGTAGGCGCCAACTTGCCAATGGTAGGCGCAAACTGCCAGTGGTATATACCAACTTGCTAATGGTATGGGGGAGGGGGTATTTTTTCATGTTTTGTTCATCTTTTACAAGAGAGAGCGAGAGAGAAAACGCAGTACGGCCTCCTTTCATGGCCTCCTTTTTCTGTTTGCTTCAAAAACTCATGTGCTGGTGTTTTTTTGTGAAACGACAGGATGCCTTTTCGGCTTTGCCAATTTACTTTTTGCTTCATTAAACGTCCTCTTCTCTCTTTCATCAGATATCCGCTGCCGTTCTGGATCCTCAACTGTGAGCAGCTTCGAAACGTGAAGTACATCTATCCAAATACGCCCGTCGAGTGCCTATCAAAGTACGCACTAGTCGACGAAGAGTACGACGACTACGTTACGAATCACTACACCCGCTTCTACATGCGCTTCGGAGTCGGGAAGCAGGCTGCAAGTTCAACGGCGCCAGCAAGCCCGGCGTCGTCGTTCGGAAGACCACCGTCGACTTCTTCAGTAGTTTCTTCCGGACCGCGGAGCCCGCCGTTCTATCCAAATTCCGTTCCACAGCAGGTCGGGTCACCGGAAACTGCGACGACGTTTCCACTTCCACCAATCGATTTAGTTCTTCAAGATCACGTATGTTGCGAAGCCTGTGGAGAAGTGATATTAGCGTCGAATCGGCGTTTACTTAATTGCAGGAACCTCTACTGCACTGGGTGCTACAAGATTTTGGCGGCGACAAGAATTTTGATTTCACAGATCTCGAGGACATCATTTACAGTGACCAGGAGGATCCTATCAGTACCACTGCGTTCTAATCGTGGTCGACTGAAGAATTGTGATGTTTATTGTAAACGTAACGAATTGAACGAAGTGTACACAGATGACTGTATGTTTTGACCGTCTACGGGTGCATGCTCGACAAGAATGCGATTTAGCTTATTCAGGCATCTCATCGGAAAAATTTTCTACCGATCTGGTGACGTTATGACGTGTGCACGTATGCCTTCAAGAAGAGTAGAAGTTTGCTTTATTTGAATTTCAGTGTTCAAAATGTTAACAATCATTAGCTGCACTATGTCCCTTGAAGATAAATTTTAATTAAAATACCGTGTACCATTTTTAATGTAAAATACAATTTTAACCAAAAGGACAAAAGCTTCGACAGCATATTCTCGACCATCTTGGCAATGACTGATAATGAATGCTCACGTATATTGGAAAATTAAAAACATGATTGCACATGAGCAACATCATGCAAGCAATGAGCAAAAATCAAAGTGCGAATTTTCCAAAATCTAATTTTGCAGCTGCGAATTTATCCTTCTGTGAAATCTCCCATCCCCTTATAATTTTTCTAAAAACGTAAGGTAACACTAAGGCGTGCTATAAGAATTAAAATGAAATGCAAGCAAGCAATGCGC
>JAQGBB010001907.1:0-12148 GCA_034691745.1 Prismatolaimus dolichurus | reverse complement strand
TCAATATATTACGTTAATTAAAAATTTTAATTTTTGCCCCCCCCCCCCCATCACCTAGTCTAATACATAAACATAGCCCATCTTTTACACATAGCGTCACCTTCCAAGTAAAATTTTCTGACCCCCTCCCCTCGACAGGTGACGTCATATATGGATGAGCCCTAAGGCACTGTGATGCATCATCTCTGCGTCAGCTGTCATTATTACAGAGTCCTGTGAGCTCCACGACAGCTTGTCGCTTCTCCTGCTTCTATTAAGACGGCTACTTTCGACTCTAACTGACCGAGAACCACGACGTTGATCTTCGCACTATCCGTGCCCGACGCGTTCGTCGCCGTTATAACGTAAGTGCCAGTGTCTCCACGCAACGCCTTCTTCACCGTAAACTTGGTCCGATATGGTTCGCCGTTATCGATCTTACGATGCTCGTTCGAGCCAATGTCTGTATCGTCGAGTGACCACGTAATTTCAGGAGGGGGTTCTCCCGAAACGGGAACATCAAAGCTTATCGGTTGACCAGCGCGGATCTTCACGTCAGAGATAGCGTTGCGGTCAATCTTCGGCGCCACTACAAATAGGAGAGGCCGTGGCGCTCCATCCACGAGCTTGACGGCTTTGACAATCGAACTCACAGCGACGTGGCTTCGTGAAGACCACGTCCGATTCGTCACTCGGTTCACCAACACCCGCCTTGTTCTTCGCTTTGATGCGGAACTGATAGTTGTGCCCGGGTGAGAGATCGGCCACTTTCGCCTTCGTCTCCCCTGGACCGACCTGCAGCGCCTTCAGCCACGTCGGCGACGAGTCGTCCTTCACTTCGATGACGTACCCTTCGAGCGGTGCTCCGCCGTCCTGCAACCAAGCAACTTATCTACCTCTCTCTTAGCACACGAATCAGAATTAAGAACGCACATTCGTCGGCGGTTGCCACGCAAGCTCGACGAAGTCTTTGTCCCAGTCAAGCACCTCTGGCTTCGACGGCTTTCCGGGCGTGTCTATAATCAAAACACAGATAGAATTGAAGTCAAAATCTTCGATTGGATCGCTCTAGATCCTCAACGAGTGACATTAGCGCACCGCAGGGGTGGCCAACCTTTTTTGTCGGGGCCACTGTGCTTTTTCTCGGCCCTCTAGGGGGCCACTATCTGCACTTTTCACACTAGAGGTATGTCTTTACGGCTTAGGGGGCCACTTGTGGCCCTTGGCCCCCAAGTTGACCGTCCCTGGCGTACCGAATGGGTTCTTCGCGAGCGTGGGTTTCGCTGTCTCGAGCGGTTCCGACGCGCCTTCACCGTTCACAGCTTTCACGCGGAACTTGTACTCTTTGCCAGGCGTCAGACCGTCGACCTAAGAGTCTCCGACGATCATGGACTGCAACTTCCTCTGCTATCTGCGTGCACACCTTCAGCGCCGTGCCACTCCCGTCGAGCGTTCGACCACACGGAAGCCACTGGCCCGTCGTGGTATCCAATCGCTCCGCTTCGTAGTAGGCGACAGGCTCGCCGCCATCGTCCTTCGGGGGCTTCCAAGCGAGGGTGACGTTGTCGGCAAAAACGTCCTTCACCTCGAGCGGACCCTCCGGTGCGGACGGTTTGTCTATAAGCAGTCAAGCATGAGCATTTAGCGATGGAGGTGGGTAGAGGTCGGTTCGGGTCACTTTTCGGGGTTCGACTTCGGTTCGGGTCAAAATCCAGGGTTCGGATTCGGGTCAAGGTTCGGGTGACTTTATCCAGTCAGGTCATTTTTCAGGGTTCGGGTCAAAACCCAGGGTTCGGTTCGGGTCCGAGATGGGCTCCTCTGCAAGAAACGAACCCAAAACTTCGACCGAGACAGACGCTTCGTCTTCGCCGTGCTCGTTTGTCGCAACAAGCTTGTACGTTCCGCGATCCCCACGAGTTGCGCCCTTCACCTGGATCTTTGTGTGATAGGGCTTATTATCGATTTTCACCCTGAAATAACGCTTCCATAGAAGCGGCGAGCAGTGAGAAGGGTCTGGGGAAGCTTACTTTCCGGCGGTTGAGAGCTCTTTTCCGTCCTTGTACCAGAGCGTTTCTGGCGCCGGCTCGCCTTCGACAGGAACGTCAAAGTTGATCATCTGTCCGGCGTGAATGGTCACCTTCTTCATCGCCTTCTTGTCGATCTTCGGTACCACTAAGGCGCGGGTTTCAGAATTAGCTCAATAATCCTCTTTCGAATGTCGGTATGTCCCTACTTTTTCGCGTCTTCGCGATCACTGCATCGCTCGGCTCACTCGGCTCGCTAGCGCCGCCGCGATTGACCGCAGAAATGCTAAGAAACGCAAATATTGAGGACAACAGGATGAAGCTAGCTACGGAGACTTCTAACCGAAATTGGTACTCTTCGCCAGGCTTCAGGTCCTTCACGGTGGCACCCGTCGACGTCGCTTCACCGGCTGGTTCCCACCTGAAGCAGCGAAGCGCTTTAGTTGATCAAATTAGCTACGGGCTCACACATATATGACGTCACCTAAAAATTTAAATTTTTTTTTACCCCCTTCCCCTCCGTCACCTGCTGTCACTTTTCGCCCTCCCCCTAAAAGTGACGTCACTTTTTCGCCCACCTCTCCCCTTCCGTCACTTGTCGTCACCTTTTTTTGAAAAATTTTTTGACCCCTCCCCTCTCGGCAGGTGACGTCATACATGGATGACCCCTACCCTTTCAATTTTGCCGACTTAGATGAGTACCTTCCATATCTCGTTTGCTTCTCGATGAGATATTTCTCTACAGGTGCACCACCATCGTCTGCTGGCGGTGTCCATTCGAGTTCGACAAAGTCTTTGTCCCAGTCCTTCACCGTTGGTTTTCCAGGACTCGATGGTTTCTCTGTAGTGATACAATGTTATAAGAAAAGACGCACAATTTATCCATTCGCAAACCATATGGATTTTTCGCCTCGACCAACTCCGTGCTCTCGAGTGGTTCCGACGCGCCTTCAGCATTCACCGCCTTCACTCTGAACTTGTAAAGTTTTCCCTTCTGAAGGTGATCAGCTTTGAACTTCGTGTCCTTCGAGCGTCCACACGGCGTCCACGAGCCTGTAGCATCATCGAACTTCTCAATCTCATACTGCTCAATTGGAGCACCTCCGTCATCGTCCGGTGGGGACCATTCAAGCGTCATATTGTCGGCCCAAACGTCCTTCACTTCAAGCGGACCTTTCGGCTTCGAAGGCGTACCTACATTGCGCGAATGAAAGTGCTTTCGTACAATAACCTAAGCGATTTGCCACTTCTGCAATCTACGGCGAGGCAGATGTTTCAAATTTCTGTTTTTTATTTTTCTACGAGGAACTGTTTCAAAAATAAAATTTCGCAAGGTTTTTGTTTCAGATTGAGGAAATGCGTTTCACAAAAAATAAAAAAATTTACGAGGAATGTTTTGTTTCAAAACTTTTTTATTATTTTTTTTCTGAAACCAAATTTCTGGTACTTTTTTATTTTTGAAACAAAGTTCCTCAAAAAATAAAAAACGTGACAATTTAAAACATCTGCCTCGCCGTACCAATCCTACCAATAACGACGACTTCGACCTCAGCAGTGTCCGACCCAGACGGATTCACAGCCGTAATCTTATAAACCCCAGCATTCTTCCTCGTCGCGTTTGCGATCGCGAAGATACTCTTGTAGTCCGGATTCTTAATCTCCACCGCATCGCCACTCACGAGCGGTTTATCAGCGAACGTCCACGTAACCTTCGGTGGTGGTTCACCAGTGATATTCACATTGAACTTCACCGGTTGACCGGCCTTCACCGTCGTCGAAGGTAGATCCTTCCGATTAATGCGCGGTGCTAGATTGCGTGGTTTACAGACGACCTTATCGGACGCTTCGGAGGCTTCGCCTGGACCAGCTTTGTTCACGGCGGCGATACGGAACTGGTACTCCTCGTTGGGGGTAAGATCCTCCACGCGGGCGGTGGTCTTTCCGGCGGGAACATCGGCTGCTTTCTCCCAACGGCCGGACTTTCCACGCTTCTCGATGATGTAACTAGGAAGAAATGTCGGGGAAATTGGCTCATTAATAACGAGGATATCGAGCTCTTTCATTACGATTCGACAGGTGCACCACCATCGTCGGTTGGTGGTGTCCATTCGAGATCGACGAAGTTTTTGTCCCAGTCCTTCAGCGTCGGTTTTTCCATCTTTGACGGCTTCTCTGTAAGAAGCAGCGATAGTTCATCCTTAGCAGACTTCAACAACAACGATATACCGAATGGATTCTTAGCTTCCGTCGCCTTCTCGGTTTGTAACGGCTCTGAGCCACCCTCTTTGTTGACTGCTTTGACACGAAACTAAGAAAAAACATCGACTATGAAAATGCTCCAAGATTTTTGCTATCTTTTGTGCACACCTGATAGTTGTGATTTGGCTGCAAGTTTGCCACCTTCATACTCGTCCCGTTCGTTCGGCCGCATGGGACCCCTGCACAGCGAAAGTTCGCCGTAGTGCCTCGATTAATTATAATTCGATGAACTCACATCGATTCGTCGCAGTGTCCAGCTTCTCTAACTCGTACGCCTCAACGGGACATCCGCCATCGTCATCTGGTGGCTCCCAGCTAAGCGTCATATTATCCTCGAAAACGTCCTTCACCTTCAGTGGCCCCTTTGGCGTCGTCGGGCGGCCTGAAAAAGAAGTCCAAAGACTCTAACACCGACAGTTCGTTGACGACTCGCTTTCACAAACCGAGAACGATGACCTCAACTTCGTGCTCGTCTTTCCCGACGCTGTTCTCTGCCCGGAGCAGATACTTGCCGGCCTGCTTTCGTGTAATATCCTTGATCGTGAAGTGTGTGAGGTAGTCTTCATTATTTATCTATTTTCGAACAATCGACGTCTGTGAATTCTCCTCCTCATGAACTTCCATCCGGATCTACCGAGATCGTCTTGTCCGCCTGGAGCTCTTTGCCTCCAAAGCTCCACTTCATCGACGGCGGCGGTTCACCCCTAACGGGAACGTTGAAGTCTGCGACCTGACCGACTCGAACGGTCAACGGCTTCATCGCGTCCCGATCGATGAGTGGTTTCACTAGAACGCATTGTGAGGTTGGACATGTCGGATAAATGCGAGGTTGTCATTACGGAATCGTGGCTTCGCGATAACTTTCTTTGAGGCATCGCTTGGTTCGCTAAGACCCGCTTTGTTGACTGCCAAAACACGGAACTGGTACTCTTCGCCAGCTTTCAGTCCCTTGACACTCGCCTTGCATGTTGGTTCGTTAACCTCGGCCGCCTAGAAATGAGGGTGCCTTCTGCTTCGTCGTTTTTGAAGGATATGCAATCACCTTTGACCATTCCTTTCCCGACTTGGGCTTTTTCTCGATCACATATCCCGTTATGGGCGCTCCTCCGTCATCCGCCGGTGGCGTCCATTCCAGATCGATATGGTCGCTGTCCCAGTCGGTCGGTTCCGGCGCTCCCGGTCTTGAGGCCGCGTCTGCAATTCATTCGCACTGACACTCGTGTTCTATTTTGAACGAAGTCCGCCAACCGTATGGATTCTTCGCGAGGATCTCCTTGTCGGCTTGAAGCGGCTCCGATGGACCCTCCTTATTAACGGCCTTGACGCGGAAGAGGTACTTCTGACCCTTCTTCAAGCCGTCCACCTAAAACACACATGACATCGCAGCTGTGAAGGAGGGAATGGCACGTTCAACGCACGTTCGCTTTCGTTCCTTTGAAGCGCCCGACTGGCACCCACTTTCCGGTCGACAGGTCCATTTTCTCGACCTCGTAGTGCTCAACTGGCTCACCGCCGTCGTCCTTTGGCGGTTGCCACTCGAGATTGCAACTGTTCTCGGTAACGTCGTTTACGAGCAGAGGACCTTCGGGCTTCTCTGGTTTGTCTGAAGTGCGAACCAATAAGCATATGCTACAACTTTAGCTGCTCAGCTACCGACCGAGAACAATTAGCTCGCATGCAGCCTTGTCTTCTCCGATCGAGTTTCGAACAAGCAAGTTTATCCTTCCCGCATCAGCGCGTTTCGCTGATTTGATCGTAAGCACCGTCTGCTGCCCCGGCTTCGTATCGACGGTGATGTTCGCCGAAGGCTCGACCGGTTCTCCGTCCCTGTACCACCATAGTACTTCAGGGGGCGGTTCGCCACCCACTTTCACCGTAAACTTCGCCATCTGTCCGGCCTTTACGGTGAGGTTTTGAAGTGCCTTGCTATCGAGCCACGCTCGTGCTATAACAACCAACGTCCCTTGCAGTTCAGTGTCGAGGGAAACCGGGAACTTGATTAACATACTGAATCGCGGTTTCGCCAGCTGCTTCTCAGACGGATCGCTCGGCGGTCCTGGACCACCCTTGTTGACTGCGCGGACACGAAACTGGTACTCGGTGCCTTCTTTGAGGCCTTTCACGACGGCCTTTGTATCCGGGACTTCCATCACGGGTACCCAATCGCGGCCACCTGGCTCTTTCTTCTCGACGATATACTTCTCGATCGGAGCACCACCGTCTTTCGTGGGGGGTTGCCAAGAGAGGTCGATATGATCTGAGTCATAGTTGGTGATCTGTGGGGCTCCCGGTTTGCCAGGCTCATCTGAAGAGCAATTCGTCATTTCAATTGCGATTTTTTTTCTAACAGTGGATTCGCTAACCCCAAGGATCCTTGATCGTCGTCGCCTGCTCAGTTTGAAGTGGCTCTGAGTCGCCTTCCTTGTTCTTCGCTCTCACCCTTCAGCGTTAATCAAGCTATGGTGAACTGATTGGTCGATCTAATCGCTATTCTGTTACCTGAATTTGTAGTCGCCTTTATTTTTCAAGCCTTTTGCGACAAACTTTGTTGCGTCCGGTCCAACGCGACCGATTTCGACGAACTTTCCTCGGTCCTCGAGATTCTGCGCCTCGATTATGTACTCTGAATGGATTAAGAGCGAGTTGCGATCGAGAGTTTAATAGCTGACATTGACGCCTTACCTTCAAGCGGCTCTCCACCGTCATCTTCAGGCGGCAGCCAGCTTAGTGTACAACCGTCGAGGTGCACTTCGGCAACTTGCAGTGGACCTTTCGGTTTCAGCGGAGGAGCTGTAAAAATTATAGAATTTAATCACTCCCTCGTCCTATATTTAATTTAATTTTTATAATTCTATATTTTATTTTTTATTATATTATATTTTGTTTTTACAATTATACAATTGAAAATTTTATTTCAATTTTTTACTATTTTATTTAGTCACTCCCAGTCGTTCTGGGTAACAGCTTACAGACGACAATAACGAGAGCATTTCCAGAGACTTCGCCCGCGGCATTTTTCAACTTGAGAATGTATTTTCCACTGTCCGCTCTCTCGGCGTTGTCAATCTTCAGCGTCGTCTTTCCTTTCTCGGTTTGAATTTTCACGCGACCACCGTTCGTTAGCGGTTTGTCACCAACTGACCACGATGCTTCAGGCACGGGTTCACCCGTAATCTTTATGTCGTACTTTATCGGATCGCCGACTTTCACTCTTAAGTTCTTTAGCGTTCCCGCATCGAGCGTTGGGGCAGCTGTAAATATAACGTAGTATTACCCCGACCAAAGAGACGTTGACACTGAAGGTCCTCCGATTCCGTAACATGGGGTACTCCGCACCTGTTTTGGACCCTTTCGGCTGCTTCTGATCGCATGGTTCACTAACGCCTGCCTTATTAACAGCCTTGACGCGATAGAAGAGCTCATCTCCTGCTTTCACGTTCTTATCGCTGAACTCAAGTGCGGCAGCAGAGGCGGGAAGTTCTCCAATTTTGGTGAACTCCTTTTTCCCCTTATCCCTTCGCTCGAGAAAGTATTTCTCGATCGGTGCATTGCCGTCGTATTCTGGTGGTTCCCATCGAAGGGTCACTTGCGACTGATCAACGGCCGCAATGTGCAGATTACGCGGTGCACCGGGCTTCTCTGAAAGGCGCGCTGCTCAGTTTTGATGTCGACGAGGGAAGTTAGTTAGGAAGCAGCGTTCAGCGAGAAAGTCATCGAAACCAGGAAAGGGAACGACGGTTCATGACCACGTTGAAGTAACCATCGACAAAAGCGAAAGAAAAGAAGAAGAAGAAAAAGGATCCGCGTCTAGGACAAAATGGACGAGTCACCGTTCCGGATCAATCATGGTTCCCGACAGTTGCTGCGTCAGTGATTGAAGTAGCGCGAAAGTGGAAATTTGTGGGAAATAGCACACGTTCGTGGGAAGCAGAGTGCGAAAACCTGAACCAAGCGATCAGAAGCAGAGAAGTGGGGGAGGAACGAGGTAAAATTGGAGGAAGAAGACCCAAGCAGAGATAAAGTTTGTGGTATTGCAATGATGGCGCACCGTATGGATTTTTCGCCAAGATCGGATCGCTCACGAGGTTATCCGATTCACCAAGATCGTTTAGGGCTCGAACGCGGAAGGTATATTCACCTCCTTCGTCCAAGTCTTTCACCTACGCATACGAGACGTCGTAGCTCTATCTTACCGACTTGCATTCATTTTCGTACTTCGCAGTTTGGTATCTTGCTGATGAAGCACTTCTTCCATGGTCCATCCTTGCCCTTTCGCGACTCGATGACGTAGCCGGTAATCGGTGAATTCCCGTCGTCGTCTGGTGGCTTCCACTTTAGCTTACACCCATTGGCGGTTACATCAGACACTTCAAGTCCCTTCGGAGCGCCGGGGCGATCTGCAATGCAACTCGTTGGAGGCGTGTGGAAAGGGGTCGTTCAACAATTACGTAAAGCAAAAATTTGAAATTTTCGCCCGCCCTCCCCCATGTCACCGTCGTTACATGTAAAGTATAGCCTATCGCACATGATGTCATTGTCGGGCCGACCCTCTCCCCCCATCCGATTACGTAATTGTTGAATGACCCCAAAACGCATGTGCCCTTCACGAAAAAATTCGTCGTACCCTTCACTTCCATTTCGAACGGTGCCGACGACATGCCTCCAGAATTGATGAGTTGCAATTCGTACTTATCAGTGTCGTCTTTGCACGGTGAAAGCCATTCGAGTTCGACTTGCTCATCGTGCACACGAACTCGCAACTTCTTCGGGTCGATTTCGACAGGCTTGCCGTTCTTGAGGAGAACCACTTGTGGATTTTCCTTCTTCGCGCCCTTCACTGAAATTCCATCGATGAAGATTCGATTCGATTTTCACCTCAAATTATCTACCCGTGTATGGAATTCGAAGAATAAGTGCCTTCGCCACTTCCGCTTCGACTTTCTTCGGTTTCCAGTTAATCTGTGGCTTCTTCTCGCCCTCGAGAACGGTGACCTTACACGAGCATTTGATACCGCCGGCGTCGACTTCGTACGTTGTTTCATCGTCACGCGCAAGATTTCGAATGAGCAACGAATGAACGCCGTTCTTCGATTGCAGTTCATACTTGCCGCCCATAATTGGCGTTATCTTCTGCCCGTTTCGATAGAACACGATGGACGCCTTTACGTCCTTCACCGAACAGGTCAGTGTGACCTCTTCACGTTCGACGCCCTTCACATCCTTCAGTTTGTCGATGAAGCGATTAGCAGCTGAAGCAGTGTTAAAAATTAGCTCTGGCATCCATCTTCAGTTGCACTTTACCTTCAACGATTACTTGACACTCAGTTTGATCGTCTTTTGTTATGCACTAAAAGGGTTTGAGTAACAGAAGGAGGGCTGGAGAAAAAAGGCCTCAAATAGCCTGCCTGGTATCGTCCTTCGTCTTCTAGACCAGCATTCTTGATAATGAGCTTACGCCTTCGACCAGCTTTCTCTTCGATTATCTTTTTACCGTCCGGCTAAGAACGATTCGCGTATTACGATATTGAGTAAACCTTTTGGCCAGCGATCTCACCTTGACCCTTTCCCCGTCGTGGTACCACTCAACAACGACATCCGCATCGTTGACATCACACTGAAGTGTTGCCGTGTCCTTCTCTGGCACCTTCACTGATTTCAGTGGTATGACAAAACCGAGTCGTGGCTCAAGGACGGTCACTTTACAGACGGTCAAATTCTGGTCGTCTATTTTCGCCATCCATTCGCCTTGATCATCGACTTCAACAGTTTTGATTGTCAGTGTGCAACGACCGATCGAATCTTTTTCGACGAGGAATCGATTGTCTTGTCGCTGAAGCAGCAAGAGCGTTACGTCGCTAAGCTCAGTTCGATCAAGGGAATAGCTTACATTGATCTCTTTTCCGTTGCAGTACCAAACGACGGGAGCGCGAACATGGGACACTTTGCACTCGAGTACAGCTTCTCTCGTTCGATACATGTCGTATGTTGGCGGAAGATTTTTCACGAATTCGTACTTTGGCGGCGGTTCTACAGATGAAGCTCATTATTGCGGCAGTCGTGCTGCACTGTCATTCGGCATCAAACCATTCGCTTTGGTTAAATACGCGTAACTAACTCATCAGTGACGGTTAGAACAATAGACAAAAATGTCTGAAATTTTGACATAAAAGCGTTACTGCAGCGCCGATTGACCAAGCAAAATCGAAATCGAAGCGATTCGATTCAACTGAAATTGAAACGCGATTTCTTAAAGCTCGAATTTTAAAATCGAATCGAATCCATGTGAATCGAACTAAAATCCATGAGTTCTCAAACATCAAAGCAAAGTTGAACTGTTTCGATTTGAATCTAAACCTAGTCGTGATGCATAGCACTGGAATCGAAAAGATTCGATTTGAATTGAAAATCAAGGCACCGAGTTTTCAAAGGTCGCTGCAAAAGCGGACAAATTTCATGGCTAATCTTGTCATCAGATGGTACGTTTGAGCTTGCAGTTAGGTGTGCACATATACCCTCAACGATGAGGTTCGCTGTCGATGGGATGCCATTAGCCTCGACTGTAAAGCGTCCAGCGTCGTCCATGACCGGATTGTTAATTAGGAGTGTAAGCTGCTCTTTTTCGGTTACAATTTTGTACTTCATTGCCTGAACATCGAGCACTCGGTTAAACAACTGCAGTGGTGAGCTTCGCTAGCATCGAGCCTTACATTGAAAATCTCCTGTTTGTTCTTATACCATCGAACTTTTGCGTTCGACTTGCAGAAAAGCGCCGTAAACTTCGCCTGCTTGTCGCCCACTCGGACGCGAACATCCTCGAGCTCTCGATCAAACTGATCGGGTTTCTGCAAAAGATCAACCATAGATAACCTATTTCCCATGATGCCACGGGGTTCACGTTCAAACAGCATGCAGGCGCACTCCAACGAAACTGCAAGCAACACTAAATTGACGACGCATACCTTTGATCAACAGTCCCTACGTAATTTTGTAACTTAACAGCAAGCACGAGCAATGACACACAGAAAAATGTTTCGTCTATACCAAGTCCCAAAACAAAACGAATTTCGGCGGGACTTCCGGCGACTTCACCTTTGGTCCAAGCTGAACGTTGAACTGCTTGAACGGGTCGAACTCGTCATGCTTCTTCTATGGAGAGACACACGGAAGAGACGAGAACGATAGACAGCAAACGCAAGCGTCGAACGGCACACAACACGGCACACAAAGGATGCAACTTGCATGCGAGACACGACAAACGTCAAGCAAACTAAGCAGACGTTTCTGCGGATGCTGAGGCTTCAAGTACCTTCTGCGGTTTCAACGACGGTTTACGCTCTTGCTCTACTTTGCTGAGATCAACGTCTTCAAGCTTGCTCTGTTCAAGCGCCCACCTGTCGTACTCCCTGGAAACGCCACAGGAGCTCGTGCTAAAACGATTTGCTAAAGCCGGGGCGAGATTCGCTCTTGCCTGTGCTTAAGCGTTTGCCGAAAGTCCATTCCGCCTTTCTCGGTCACGTAGAGGCGGACGTTCACCGAATCGCTGCCATGCTCTTTAAAAAACGAAACGTTCAATGAGGAAGACGAAATGCGACGGATCATTAGCTTCAATCTGACAGGAGGGATTATGAAGCAAACGAAGTGGCTCAAAACGAACCGTTTTCGCATGAAAGTGTATAAACGGTATCATCGGCCGGCTTCGTCTTCTGTATGAGAAGACTGATACTGTTGTCCTCGGCCTGCGTCAGATGCGTGAATCGACCACCGTGGGGGATTTCGCGAATGCCAATCAGCCACTTGAACGTCGGCGCTGGGTCGCCCTCAACCTTGCAGTGGCCGCAAATTGCTGGTGATCCACGGCGACCAGTTCGACGTGATCACCCGTTATC